>JAKGUB010000332.1:12080000-12172500 GCA_026261675.1 Hippocampus mohnikei | reverse complement strand
CCACCAGACAACAAGCCATGGGGTACATCAAGGTGGTCATGTGGCTCGTTGGTCTAGGGGTATGATTCTCGCTTAGGGTGCGAGAGGTCCCGGGTTCAACTCCCGGACAAGCCCTTCTTTCGACGACGATGGCTTTCAATCAAGACAGCCCCTTTTACACCTGGCAGCCGTCACATGGGCCACCAGACAACAAGTCATGGGGTAAATCCGTTCCCTCATGCGGCTTGTTGGTCTAGTGGTATGATTCTCGCTTAGGGTGTGAGAAGTCCCGGGTTCACCTGCCGGATGAGCAGTTTCAATCAATACCCCCCCTTTTAAACCTTCCAGCCGTCACATGGGCCACCAGACGACAAGTCATGGGGTCCACCAAGTTGCTCATGTGGCTCGTTGGTCTAGTGGTATGATTCTCGCTTAGGGTGCGAGAGGTCCCGGGTTCAACTCCTGGACGAGCCCTTCTTTTGACACCAGTGGCTTTGAGTCATGTCCCCCCCTCCCCCACCCTTTCACACCTGGCAGCCGTCACATAGGCCGCCAGACGACAAGTCATGGGATCCACCATGTTGCTCAGGTGGCTCGTTGGTTTAGTGGTATGATTCTCGCTTCGGGTGAGAGAGGTCCCGGGTTCAGCTCCCGGATGAGCCCTTCTTTTGACACCGGTGGCTTTCAATCAATACCCCCCCTTTTAAACCTTCCAGCCGTCACATGGGCCACCAGACGACAAGTCATGGGGTTCAACTCCCGGATGAGCCCTTCTTTCGACGACGATGGCTTTCAATCAAGACCATCCCTTTTGCACCTGGCAGCCGTCACATGGGCCACCAGACAGCAAGTCATGGGGTACATCAAGGTGGTCATGTGGCTCGTTGGTCTGGGGGTATGATTCTCGCTTAGGGTGCGAGAGGTCCTGGGTTCACCTCCCGGATGAGCCCTACTTTCGATGATGATGGCTTTCAATCAAGACCATCACTTTTACACCTGGCAGCCGTCACATGGGCCACTAGACAGCAAGTCATGGGGTACATCAAGGTGGTCATGTGGCTCGTTGGTCTAGGGCAGGGGTGGGCAAACTTTTTGGCTCGGGGGCCACATTGATTTCTAAATTTGACAGGCGGGCCGTGTCAGGACAAGATACGGTACATATAAAAAAATGTATATGTTGACAGTCCATACCAAACATCAACAGAACAAAAGCATAAAAGTATTACCATACTTTTTTTAATGTGAACGGTGAAACAACTATGGTATATGTCCTGTATGAAGGTTCAAGTATGTGAGCAACATACATGTGTGACAACACAAGCAACAAAGTGCAACGATATGTTGGCCAAAAACTGCAGCAAGCAGTACAGGTATATGACAAAATATAACAAAGTTAGGACTATTTGCTCCAAAATGAGACGTGTAAGAGACCTGGTTGCTTTTCTTTCGACTCACTCATTGTCTCTGACTTGACCTACCCTCGATCACCACACATGACAGCGTTGCTCAGCTGATGTCGCGTAGCTTAACTTTGAAGCCAGACACGGGACGCCAAGTCTTCTATGCTCATGGTTAGCGCTCTGGGACTCGCTTCCTCCTTTTAGCGGTCCAGTTTGCGGAAAGTTTTAGCACGATAGCAGTCAAACCATTCAAGGAAACGTTTATTTACTCGACTGTCCGTCGAGCCGCAAGCAATTTGTTTCTGTATGGTTTGTGCATAAGAAAGACACCGGACATCAGAGTGTTGTTTATGTGCCGCTGTATTCAATACTGCCCCGTACAAACAAGCGCACGCCCTTCCCGTGCTGCTGGGGCAAACCATTCCAAAAGAGGGTGTTCACTCCCCGTAACACAATTCACTCTGGGCATGGAAATAGCCAGAATCGGACTGAGCACAAATCACTTCCTCGTTTTTCAAAGTCTTGTAGATTTCAGTCTTTCAGACTCCAAACATCTCCTGAATGTTTCGTATTTTGTAACCCGCTTCGTTTAATCAGATACACTTCACTTTCTCTACCGTGGCCATTACTCTTCCTCTTCGTTTAGATGCCATGATCGACAGGACGTGAAAATGTTCGCAATTGCAGTAAAACTCACTGCAACAAAGAGTCACTTGCATGTCGCTGTTTAGGATCCAATGATAGAAAATAGCGGCGCGGACACACTTATTCCGTCGTATCGAGCGGGAGTTGCTTGAGTTGGCGCTACTGCTGGCTTCCGTATCGTCTCCCCCTCCCTCCCTGTGCTCTGCAACTTCAAGTAACTGCGCCATCTGGCGTTGAAATGCCTGTCATTACAAGTCCAAATGAAATGAATGCAATCATTTATATCGAACCTTAATTGTGTTGTGCACCAACCTTCTGCGGGCCGGATTAAAAAGCCCAACGGGCCGGATCCGGCCCGCGGGCCGTAGTTTGCCCATGTCTGGTCTAGGGGTATGATTCTCGCTTAGGGTGCGAGAGGTCCCGTGTTCAACTCCCGGACGAGTCCTTCTTTTGACACCAGTGGCTTTGAATCATGTCCCCCCCTCCCCCACCCTTTCACACCTGGCAGCCGTCACATAGGCCGCCAGACGACAAGTCATGGGATCCACCATGTTGCTCAGGTGGCTCGTTGGTCTAGGGGTATGATTCTCGCTTCGGGTGCGAGAGGTCCCGGGTTCAACTCCCGGATGAGCCCTTCTTTTGACGACGATGGCTTTCAATCAAGACAGCCCCTTTTACACCTGGCAGCCGTCACATGGGCCACCAGACAGCAAGTCATGGGGTACATCAAGGTGGTCATGTGGCTCGTTGGTCTAGGGGTATGATTCTCGCTTAGGGTGCGAGAGGTCCCGGGTTCAACTCCCGGACGAGCCCTTCTTTTGACACCGGTGGCTTTCAATCATGTACCCCCCCACCCCACCCTTTAACACCTGGCAGCCGTCACATGGGCCACCAGACATCAAGTCATGGGGTCCACCAAGTTGCTCATGTGGCTCGTTGGTCTAGTGGTATGATTCTCGCTTAGGGTGCGAGAGGTCCAGGTTTCAACTCCCGGACGAGCCCTTCTTTTGACACTGGTGGCTTTCAATAATGTACCCAACTTTTACGTGGTCCCGTCACATGGGCCACCAGATAACAAGTCATGGGGTAAATCACTTCCCTCATGTGGCTTGTTGGTCTAGTGGTATGATTCTCGCTTAGGGTGTGAGACTCCCGGATGAGCACTTCTGTTGACACCGGTGAGCAGTTTCAATCAAGACCCCCCCTTTTGCACCTGGCAGCCGTCATATGGGCCACCAGATGACAAGTCATGGGGTTCAACTCCCGGATGAGCCCTTCTTTTGACGACGATGGCTTTCAATCAAGACAGCCCCTTTTACACCTGGCAGCCGTCACATGGGCCACCAGACAGCAAGTCATGGGGTACATCAAGGTGGTCATGTGGCTTGTTGGTCTGGGGTATGATTCTCGCTTAGGGTGCGAGAGGTCCCGGGTTCAACTCCCGGACGAGCCCTTCCTTTACCACCGGTGGCTTCAATCATGTACACAACATTTACATGGGCCACCAGACGACAAGTCATGGGGTTCAACTCCTGGATGAGCCCTTCTTTCGACGACCATGGCTTTCAATCAAGACCACCCCTTTTACACCTGGCAGCCGTCATATGGGCCACCAGACGACAAGTCATGGGGTTCAACTCCCGGATGAGCCCTTCTTTCGACGACGATGGCTTTCAATCACGACCACCCCTTTTACACCTTGCAGCCGTCACATGGGCCACCAGACAACAAGTCATGGGGTACATCAAGGTGGTCATGTGGCTTGTTGGTCTGGGGGTATGATTCTCGCTTAGGGTGCGAGAGGTCCCGGGTTCAACTCCCGGATGAGCCCTTCTTTTGACGACCATGGCTTTCAATCAAGACCACCCCTTTTACACCTGGCAGCCGTCATATGGGCCACCAGACGACAAGTCATGGGGTTCAACTCCCGGATGAGCCCTTCTTTCGACGACGATGGCTTTCAATCACGACCACACCTTGTACACCTTGCAGCCGTCACATGGGCCACCAGACAGCAAGTCATGGGGTACATCAAGGTGGTCATGTGGCTCGTTGGTCTAGGGGTATGATTCTCGCTTCGGGTGCGAGAGGTCCCGGGTTCAACTCCCGGATGAGCCCTTCTTTTGACGACGATGGCTTTCAATCAAGACAGCCCCTTTTACACCTGGCAGCCGTCACATGGGCCACCAGACAGCAAGTCATGGGGTACATCAAGGTGGTCAAGTGGCTCGTTGGTCTAGGGGTATGATTCTCGCGTAGGGTGCGAGAGGTCCCGGGTTCAACTCCCGGACGAGCCCGTCTTTTGACACCGGTGGCTTTCAATCAAGACAGCCCCTTTTACACCTGGCAGCCGTCACATGGGCCACCAGACAGCAAGTCATGGGGTACATCAAGGTGGTCATGTGGCTTGTTGGTCTAGGGGTATGATTCTCGCTTAGGGTGCGAGAGGTCCCGGGTTCAACTCCCGGACGAGCCCTTCTTTCGACGACGATGGCTTTCAATCAAGACCATCCCTTTTACACCTGGCAGCCGTCACATGGGCCACCAGACAGCAAGTCATGGGGTACATCAAGGTGGTCATGTGGCTCGTTGGTCTAGGGGTATGATTCTCGCTTTGGGTGCGAGAGGTCCCGGGTTCAACTCCCGGACGAGCCCTTCTTTTGACACCGGTGGCTTTCAATCAAGACCCCCCCTTTGACACCTGCCAGCCGTCACATGGGCCACCAGACAACAAGTCATGGTTTACATCAAGGTGCTCATGTGGCTTGTTGGTCTAGGGGTATGATTCTAGCTTTGGGTGAGAGAGGTCCTGGATTCAACGCCCGGGGATGAGGAACACCAGTGCCTTTCAATCAAGACCCCTCCTTTTACCCGCTGGCCATACTTTTGACAAGTAATGGGGTAAATCAGTTCCCTCATGTGGCTTGTTGGTCTAGTGGTGTGATTCTCGCGTTGGGTGCGAGAGGTCCCGGGTTCAACTCCCGGATGAGCCCTTCTTTTGACGACCATGGCTTTCAATCAAGACCACCCCTTTTACACCTGGCAGCCGTCATATGGGCCACCAGACGACAAGTCATGGGGTTCAACTCCCGGATGAGCCCTTCTTTCGACGACGATGGCTTTCAATCACGACCACACCTTGTACACCTTGCAGCCGTCACATGGGCCACCAGACAGCAAGTCATGGGGTACATCAAGGTGGTCATGTGGCTCGTTGGTCTAGGGGTATGATTCTCGCTTCGGGTGCGAGAGGTCCCGGGTTCAACTCCCGGATGAGCCCTTCTTTTGACGACGATGGCTTTCAATCAAGACAGCCCCTTTTACACCTGGCAGCCGTCACATGGGCCACCAGACAGCAAGTCATGGGGTACATCAAGGTGGTCATGTGGCTCGTAGGTCTAGGGGTATGATTCTCGCTTAGGGTGCGAGAGGTCCCGGGTTCAACTCCCGGACGAGCCCGTCTTTTGACACCGGTGGCTTTCAATCAAGACCCCCCCCTTTTACACCTGCCAGCCGTCACATGGGCCACCAGACAACAAGTCATGGGGTACATCAAGGTGGTCATGTGGCTTGTTGGTCTAGGGGTATGATTCTCGCTTAGGGTGCGAGAGGTCCCGGGTTCAACTCCCGGACGAGCCCTTCTTTCGACGACGATGGCTTTCAATCAAGACCATCCCTTTACACCTGGCAGCCGTCACATGGGCCACCAGACAGCAAGTCATGGGGTACATCAAGGTGGTCATGTGGCTCGTTGGTCTAGGGGTATGATTCTCGCTTTGGGTGCGAGAGGTCCCGGGTTCAACTCCCGGACGAGCCCTTCTTTTGACACCGGTGGCTTTCAATCAAGACCCCCCCTTTGACACCTGCCAGCCGTCACATGGGCCACCAGACAACAAGTCATGGTTTACATCAAGGTGCTCATGTGGCTTGTTGGTCTAGGGGTATGATTCTAGCTTTGGGTGAGAGAGGTCCTGGATTCAACGCCCGGGGATGAGGAACACCAGTGCCTTTCAATCAAGACCCCTCCTTTTACCCGCTGGCCATACTTTTGACAAGTAATGGGGTAAATCAGTTCCCTCATGTGGCTTGTTGGTCTAGTGGTGTGATTCTCGCGTTGGGTGCGAGAGCTCCTGGGTTCAAATCCTGAACCCTTCCTGGAACATTGGGTGCTTTCAATAATGTACCCCCCTTTTACACCTGCCAGCCGTCACATGGGCCACCATACGACAAGTAATGGGGTAATTCAGTGCCCTCATGTGGTTTGTCGGTCTAGTGGTATGATTCTTGCCTTGGGTGCAAGAGGTCCTGGGTTCAACTCCCGGCCGACCCCTTCTTCCAGTGCAGCCAACTGGTAGCTTTCAATCATGTCCCATCCTGCATTTTATTGCAGCCGTCACATGGGTCACCATACGACACTGTTAGCTTTCAATTTGAACACTTCCATCACCTGCTGTCACTTCGATCATTTTTAATTCAGTCCGTACCTTTTTTTTCTCGGGCAGGGCGGCTCAAGCTCGGTCCTCAAGGGTCCTGTCTGTTTTCCAGCTCTCTCGGCTGCAACGCACCTGATTCAGATGATCAGCTCATCAGCCAGCTCTGAAGCAGCATTAGAACGTTTTGATTGTTTAAATCAGGTGTGTTGCTCCCGGGAGAGATGGAAAACAGGCAGGACCGAGTTTGGACACTCGTGGTCTCGGGAAATGGTTCTCACTTCGGGTGCATAAGGTACCTAGTTCAACTCCAGAATGACCCTCATTTACTTTTGCTGTTGCTCATCAATCAGTAGTTATGGTAAGTAATGGGGTCCGTTTCAGTTTTTGGCTTTTTGGTCTCAAGGTATGATTCACAGTGGGCCAAAACTAAAACTAAACAAAGTCATGGTGCCAGTACAAATGTCAAAGGTGCTGACATTATTTTGCCAACAGAATCTGCATCCAAGTTTTCTTTGCACTTTTTCCACTTATGGCTGGATGCAGCTTTCGAGTAAAAACAATGAGGTCAGGGACGCTGTTAAGTCGGTCCTTCCTCTTGTCTGCCCTACAAACATGACACCCACAAACATAACACCCATAAAAAGTTGGGTGACAACCCCAAAGAAAATAGCGCTATTCATAAATAGCATTGCGTTGGGTTCCAGAATAGCTGCGTCATGCCAGAGAGGATAAGGGGGATCATTGCACATGCGCTCCACACGTGCAAGTTGGAATTGAAAACGCTGCTGTTGCCAAATCCTGCACCTGGCCGGAAAGCACCACCGCTCTTTTTCCCGCCAAATTCTGGATCGCTGCTCTCATGCCAACAGTACCTCAGATGTCCTCACGATCTCAGGGTCACGTAGCTCCGGCCGTACACTCAAACTTTTTACACCTCAAGAAATTGTTCCTTCCTCAAGTACCACCATCATGACCAACATTAAAATATATAATAGGCCTAAGTGTTCCTTAAAAAAATATTCTTAAAAAGTATATTTAATATTAATGTAAGCCACTTTAATATACGCAGTTTGAAATCAATATGGCTCTTAAATATAGGACTTTTTTTTTTGTATGTACTAAACCCTTTCATGCACCCACCCTGTAACCTGATAACATCATAAGCTGTCCACTGTAGTAACCACTGAGCCTGAAAGGGTTAAATAATGATTCAGTTTAAATGTATTGCACCTGAAAGTTAAATACGGTTGTTCTTAAATAAGTTATGGCCCTGTCACACCTTGACGATTTAGCCAGCGTATGCCGACGTATGAAAAATTTGGCAAATACGCTGGCGTACGTCGAATAAGTTATGGGTAAGTTTTGTATACGTAACAGCACGCTGAAGCACGTTGGTATACGTCGAAGTACGTCGAGGTCGTTGAAAAATTTTGTGCATGCTAAAAATTTCTCGCCGTATGTCAGCGTATGGCTATACGTCCCGTATACGCAGGCCATAAGTAATAGGTAAGTTATGCGATCGTTGCACACGTTCAAACACGTTAAGTGTAGGTTACTCATAAGTCCAAATACGTCGAGATAATGTCTAGCGTACCCAAAACTTATGAGTAACGTGCTTTGAACGGATGTATAACTTATATCGAACTTATCTCCTACGCATATTGACGTATGTAGAAGTATTTAACATGTTCCGGACGACCACAGAACTTACTGAACGTGTTTCTAACGTACAGCTGCCGTATAATGGCATATTGGTAGCGTTTAGGGGAATTGGGATATAAAAATGGGCTTCACAGGAGGAACCCGTCAGTACTCCTCTAGATTTCATGGTGAGCAGATGTTCATATCATCCGAGAGATGGAGGATCCGGCAAGGCTGAGACGAGAATACCTACTAGCTGTTCTCCAACATCCGTGCCTTCCAGAACTTGCGCTTGGACATGCTGACCAGGCTGTCACGCACGTAGTTGGCGAAGGCTGCAGTGGCTGTGATGGGCTGAGGCTGTGCGAGACCTTTGATGAGCTCCCCAGACTTTTCTTTGGCATGACGCTGATGTTGTTTGGTTTATTAATGACACAAGTCATAATTGCGTTTGATTGCTGCTTTAATAGCGTGAATAGCAACTCACAGTAACGATGGCAAGCCGCACCTTGCCTCTTGGGTTATACCATTTTAACTAGACCGGGGGGGGATAGTCCCCAAACAGATGTTGGTACTGCAATGCCTAGTGCAGTTATGATTTGAAACGTCGAGCGGCAGCCTTTTTATAGACTACGACACGTGATCGTCGGCAATACGCTGTTGCACGCTATGCATAAGTTAGACTATCGTTGGGCATAAGTTGTGTACGCCGGCAACACGCTAGGCATTCGTTGGAATAAGTTATCGAAACGTTCTATATAATTTACTGATACGTTATGTATACGTCCAACTCGTTATGAATACGCTGTGTATACGCCCAAAATTGAAAAAAAAATTCGATAATTCAGCGTATGCCAGCATTTTAGGGAAATTCTGATACGTCGGCATACGCTGGCTGAATCGTCAAGGTGTGACAGGGCCATTGGTCCTGATGCACCTGACCTGTAATTTGATGCTGTCCTCGGTGGTCCAGGTTGTGGCGTGTTGGTGTCTGTGTCGGAGCCCGTGACTCACAGGAAGGCCGACAGCATCGCAGGCAAATACGGCATATGGATGCAGGACTCCGAGGCCGCGGCGCCGTACGGGTCCAGCATGGTGTGGCGCATCGACACGGTTGGCTCAGACGTCAGGCAGCTGTTTGGATATGAAGACATGGAGCAGCTCTCCAAGGGGTATCCCACCAAGGTGGCTATTATTTTCCTCTGCTAGGGAATTGTTTGCGTTTGTAACTGGTGATGTTTTTCTTGGTGTATATATCCCCCCTGGAAATCTTGTCTAAATGCCCTGAGACTGTCTGACGATCAGAAATTCAAATTGACTGAGGGGAAAATATGAAACTTGGACTTTCGTGGCCTATTTTTTTTCCCCAAGAAAACGTGAATAATTTGAGACATATTTTTCCCAAGAATTTTAAGTCAAATAGATTTGACCGTGAACAAAATTGAACTCTTCTTTTTCCCAGCAATGAAGATGAAATGGACACTTAATTTTCGCAAATCAATCAATATTTGAAACTAAACCTGTGTTTCATTTTGAGTCCTATTGGGGGTTTTTGGGGGAGGGGGCGGGGCGTTGATTTCAATTAAGATACTGACTTTTGTGTGGCGTCATGCAGGTGGTGTTGCTGCCGGAACCCCTGGAGGGGACAGGTGCCGTCCTGTACCGCGGTTCCCTGTACTACCAGCGGCGCCGCAGTCGTACACTGATCCGTTTCGATTTGGCGTCAGAGAGCGTGGCTGCGCGGCGTGATCTGCCGCATGCAGGCTTCCACGGCCAGTTCCCATACGCATGGGGCGGCTACACCGACATCGACCTGGCGGTAGATGAGCGCGGCCTGTGGGCCATCTACTCCACCAGCAAGGCCAAGGGGGCCGTGGTGCTCTCCCAGCTGGACCCGCACGACTTGCGGGTGACCAAGAGCTGGGAGACCAACATTCGCAAGAACGGCGTGGCCAATGCATTCCTGGTGTGTGGCCGCCTTTACACCGTGGCCAGCTACGGGGCGGCCAACACTACCGTCAACTACATGTACGACACGGAAAGCAGCCGCGGGCGCCCCCTGGCTGTACCCTTCAAAAACAAGTACGGCTACAACTCCATGATTGACTACAACCCGGCGCAGAAGAAGCTCTTCGCCTGGGATAACTTCCACATGGTCTCCTACGACGTGAGGCTGGGGCGCCCTCCAGCCGAGGCCTGAGAGCAGCCCCCCCTACGTCAAGTGACTTTAACTCGCTCCGCTCCGCTCGCTTCAAAGACTCAGAACCGTGTTGAGGAGACTGCCTGGTAGCTAAAGGGCTACAGAAGCTCACCACAACTTTATTTTTTTTTGTTACGTTATAACTTGAGTTTTACCCGTTAACTTCAGGTTTTGACGGGTTTGCTTTTTGAATTATGTTTCTTAACATTTGAATGATTTAAAAATAGAAATTAAACATCTAACATTTGGGTGAAAACTTAAAAACAAGACTGCATGTTTAGCACTTTTACATGTACGTGATTAAAAAATGTAAACAAAATGTTCATTTGAGTCCAAACTTAAATGGAAAAAAATGGAAAACCACAAAAAACATTACAATCAAGTTGAAAGGTATAAACATATTACGTTATAAGGTAAACCACGTTTTTTTTGTGTGTGTGTGTGTGTGTGAACTGGCAGGCAGGCCAAGCGCACCATTACCCCGAAGAGGAATTATTTTTATACCTTAAGTTTGTGTTTATTTGTGTCCATACCGCTACGGGAAAGTTGACCTAATATTGCACCCAAGTGTCGTTGAGTATGACGTACCGTACATGAACGATGGCGCTGCCTTTGCCGTCATAATTGTGCCTTTTCCCAGGAAATTCCTTTCTTCCCATGGGTTTCGAGGGGTTTATGGCGCCACCTGCTGCTTGGGCGTGCCATTGACACGCAACTTGTCGCACGAAATGATTGTGCGTGTACACTTAAATGCGAAAGTGTACAGTGTGTGAATAGTTGACATGATATTGCATGGACACTGTAGTCAGCGAATATAAATTGTTTATTTTGAAATAAAAAGTGTTTAAAATGACATGTGCTCGTCAGTGTGTCTGAGAAGCAGATCATTGTGACTTGGTCGCAAATTCCTTGGTTTCAAATTTAAATTGTGTGACCAAGTAGTTAAGACGAAGAGATGGTCTCGATGACCAATTGAAATATAGGCTACATAGCAACTAATCCCGCATTTTCATCTAAAAAAAAGTTTAAAAATGAAAATGTGACTTTACAAATACTTCAATAAAATTATTTTTAAATACGTTTGACATTTGAGGTGTTTTCCAGAGAACAATTGTTTGCTTTCCTCAAAGAAACTTTTGAATGACAACTTTTTTTCTGGAAAAATGCATTTTCATTTTCCGTTTGACTTTTGGGGCTCAGTTTTCCGGACACCGTTAGTTTAAAATTCAGAGTTGGACATTTTTAGCACAACTTTCCAGAAAGTGTCTTGAAACTCAAAATCACTTTCTTTCTTGGATTTTCTAATTGCTGGACTTTTGAGGCAAAAAAACAAAAACATTTTAAAAATTAGTACCGTGTAACTTTTCCGTATTATTCTTTTAACCCTTTGATGCGCAACATATGCACACCCCTTCTAATGCACAACATGGGTCCAAAATGACCCGCATTCATTTTCCATGTTATTTCATGCTGACTGAGTGGTTTTTTTTGTTCTATCTTTTGAAATCAATTTATTTGATCATTGGATATTCCAAGTGTTGTTTAGATACCTTGTTTTTGATTACCACTGATCATTATTTCCAGTCTTCCTTTCATACTTTATGAACAAAAGTAGTTTTTATATGATTACATTAGGTTTACACACATGGGTCAAAATTGACCCATTGCTCCAAGGGTGACTAAATGACTTAAAACTGTAATAATAATTTGCCTCAAGTCATTACTTTAGCAGTGAAGGAGTCCAAACATGTGTCTTAATATTTGCAATGTGTTTATTTGTCATTTTATCAACTAGCTTTGAGAACAGAGCACACAGCTAGTGAGTTGAGCTAAATCAGTAGTTTTACAACTGTAACTGGTTGCATAGCATTTTATTCGATTCTGCCCTCAAAGAAATCACATTTTGAAAAGTACACTTTACATAGGCATTGTGCTAAAACTTACTTTCTCTATTGTCCTTTACTTTGTCTATTCACCTATCTGTCTGATTCCACTGCATAATTGTTGTGTGACATTCTCTTCTAAATTTCTTTGAAACTCCTGTCATGGCTGTCTCCCTGTCAAGACACTAATAATAATAATAATAATACATTTTATTTGTAAGCACCTTTCACAGCACTCAAGAACACTTTACAACCAAGAGCAAACAATAAAACCACAGATAAAATTATAAATAAAAAAAGATTTAAGTTGAATATGCAAGTCTGAATAGGTGGGTTTTGAGCTCAGTTTTGAATGTGAAAGACAGTTCCTTCTATTCCATTAGGTAACCTTGCATCACACATCCAGAAGATTTTCATCCCATATTTTGCAGGCTTGCTGGGCATGCATCAGGTCCTGCAATGAGGGTCAAAGCGACAACGGCCATGAATTCTTCTTTGTCAGTGTTTCGGTTCTTTGTCCCTCTAAGTTGGTGCATTTTGGAACCTCCTCAATGATCTTGTCACTCAAGAACATCCAGGCATCTTTTGGTAAAAGAGCTGATGTTCCAAGAGGAGGTCCAGACAACTCCTCAGGATGTTTGTGGCTTCTTGTTCTGCCATGAGTGGACGGATTCTCATTAGTAAGATTCATTTTTACTCAGTCTATTGACTGAGTCTGAGTTTCCTCTCCAGAAGATTGATTAGAGGAATCTTCTGTGTCATGAGAGGAGTCTTCTTCATGCAGGAAAGCTGGATTTCTAGACACACCCACAATTCCGGCTTGACTCTGTAGCAAATATTCTGGGTTCATCATCATCATCATCATCATCAGAAATGTCAGACTCTGAATCAGAAAAAAATGGTCTCCTCATCTTCCTCATCTGGTTCTTGCTGCAGCATTGCTACAACCTCAACAGTAAATCTGCGAACAGCAATACTCTAGATAAAGAAAAACAAAAGCATTACAATGTTTTCTGATCCACATCAATATGCATAAACATACAGATTTATTTTGGTGACTTAGCTAACCCCCAATGAAAAAAAATATGCCAGCATCCCCCACCACTACGAGCAAACACCACTACAGCGACTGAGCTAGCTAATCATAATTACCTGTAACTTTCTAACAAGGAATCTACTCGTGTTCAAAGTAGACTAAACCGAATCAAACATTATGTGCAATTCACAATTGTCATCAAATATCTTTTGAAGCAACGTTAGAGCAATTGAAAAACAATACTTACCGGTACATCAATTAGAGATGGGCAAAGAGACTTGTGCAGAGCTGTGAAATGTCTTTTCTCTCCAAAGGCAATAGCTAGTAAATCAATGTGGGTCTTTCTGGCCTATGTGTGCCAACTTGAGGTAGAAATACAAAAGCTGTGCTTATTCATACCATAAGAAAGGAAAAGTGGAAATAATGATCAGTGGTAATTAAAAACACAATATTTGCTGCATATTTGGAAGAGTACATTATAGTTATATCATAAAAAAACTCCGCAATGCATGAAATAACATATGGGTCATTTTAGACCCATGTTGCGCATTAGAAGGGTAGTGATATAAAAATGTTATTTATTCAAAAACTAAAAAAGAAAAAAAGAAAACAATTGTGTCTGATGGTCAAAAACAAGTTAATTGAGGAATACCTTGAATGCTGAATGATGAAATTAATTTACTGCGAAGATATTGAAAATAAAAACTCAGCCGAGTCACTTTTGACCCATGTTGTGCATCAAAGGGTTAATTAGAGACATTTCCCCAGAAAAATCCATTTGACTTTTGTCTCATATTTCCCAGTAACATGTTGGTTTTAAAATTTAAATCAGCTTTTGATGCTGCACTTTCTCCATAACCATATTTTTAGTGGCTTGTATGCTTGCTTTTTGTTCAGAGTCCAAAAAATAATTCTAATGAAGAAATACTTCAGCAACAATCTTTTGATGCCAACGAGTGGACAAAAAACATTGATTGCACACTAATCCTCTTAACAGCATTGTATTTTTATTAGTTTCTGTAACCAAACCAAGAGAATGTAAATAAGACCGTACATATTTTAATACAGCGATGTAACCCCTGTACAAGTACAACAAAAATGAAAAGGAAAAAAAAAAAGAAAAAACATGACACTCCTACCCGCTCGCGCGCTCTCATTCATCCATCTTCCACTCACTCATCTTCCCAAACTCTTTTTCTGCCTGGAAAGGAAAACAGAGGGGCGCCATTTGTGTGTCAGGGACCCTCCGATGGAGAAAGGTGAAGAAGAGACGAGAGACCAGAGCGTGCTCAGCTTCTTTGCTTAGGACAGAAGGCAGACATGGAGAAAATAGGACTGATGCTTCTCATCAGTGTGTGTGTGTGTGTGTGTGTGTGTGTGTGTGTGTGTGTGTGTATGGGTGTGTGTTTGAGCAATCCTACTACAATGATCTCCCTGTGCTGTTTTAACCTTTGGCTAAATATACAGGAGCATCCTATCCCACACACAAACACACGTGCATGAGGAGGTTGATTTTCACGTGGGAGTGATGACAGAATTGTGATTTGAAATGATGCTCGAATGTCAGGATTAGTTTGACCACATATCCTCATCAAGATTGTTTCCTTTACAAAAAGTAACAACAACAAAAACATACTTTCATTCACTACACAGGTCAAACTGATCCTCAAAAAAAGAAGGAAAGGAGCTGAAGTCAAAAGAAAAAGCAATAAAAAAGGTGAGCAGCACTCGTTTGTGTGAACCGTTTCCCAAACATACACACACACACACACACACACACACACACACACACAGAGCTGATAAAAGGCGGCTGGCCAGCTGTTGGAGCTCTTGCGTTTTTACTTGCCCTCCTCTGGCTTGATGGCCTGCGGCTTGATGGGTCCGGTGCGGACGGGCTTGGCCGACGCCAACGAAACTTGGGGTGGCTTGTCGGCGTCGGGGTTGGAATTGGGTGGTGGCAGCTGGGCCATCTGGGGCGGGGCAGCCTCCAGCATCTGAGCCTGCGGCTTGAGCGCCTTGCTAAGCTGCTGCTGCTCTGAGAAGAACTTGTGGGTGGACTGCAGGACCTCGGCGCGCTGCTTGGCCTGAGAAAGGGACCGATGGCAAATCACATCGAAGTACACTACTGAATCTTTCAAATGATCTCATCAGATTCACCCCCCACCCACACACAAATTAATTCACTGTATTGCTTGTGTTTAAGAAAAAACACAGAGGAAGAGGGGAAAAAATGCTGCTTACCTTAAGGTCCTGCTCAGCCTTCAGGGCAGCCTGCGTGCCCCTGGGCGGCATGGGGGGCGCACCGGGCCCCCGGGGAGGAGGGTGCTGAGCGTGCTGGGGATGCTGAGGCCTGGGGTGGGGCATCAGGCCGCTGCCCATGCCCACCCCCAGATTGGGGGTCATGGGTGGGCCCATGGGTGAGCGCTGCATGCCGCCGCCGAACGAGTTAGTATGGGGCGCCCGTACGAGGGGGGACACCATGTTGGCTTGAGACAGCAGCTGCGAGTATACAAGTGAATTTTAGATAACAAGGGGAGTAACGTGACAAGAGGCCATGTTGACTTGAAAACATTTTAGCCCGACTCCCAGGGGGCCACTCAAAGACCAAATTTTGTCTTTAAGAGTTTGTGTGTTAACTACTAAATTCAAACCTCTATACTAGACCAGGAGTCAACGACACTGAGCCTTCGGGCCTGTTCTAAAAAAAGCTGAATGGCAATGGGACATAGTGATTTCCTAAGAATTATGTACAAGTGCTCATTTGAAATCACTGATCGTGACAAAGAGGTGAGCAGCGAATTTTGATGACTCAAAAACATGAAACGCTTCACTTCTCATGCTCAGAGCCGCGCAACACTTTGTGATGGTACACGTGCGCCCTCTACTGGCCCAAACGTATAACTGCAGCCAGTCTGCATTTTCGATGAAAGCTCGTCTTGTTAAGATCTCGCAGTGTCCCACCTGAGGGTTGAACTGGCCGGGGAAGTGCTGAGTCATCCTCATGCTTCCAGAGTTGGGCTGAAACTGCTTCTGGTACAACATGCTGTTCAACTTGGCCGACTGGCTGCTGGGGGAGGTGGAGCTTGCCCTGGATGGAGAATTAAACAGCGTTAAAACACTAATTCCTAGATTAGGGCTCAACGTTTGCAATAGTTTCTCCACGACTTCTTCAAAACCGTTCGCTTAATTTCCATTACCCCAAAATGACCACATTTGAGGTTTGGAACGCAAGCTCCGTTCTTGAGGATGCTTTTGTGTCTTTGCTGCCACAAAAGGGTGTGCTTCAAAATACACATTTAGTACATATCTAATGGTGTCGAATGGATTTTGACCTATAAGGGCTCGATGTTGGCGTGGTGCTCCGGGCGCTGACTGGAGGCGTTACAGGCTTCACATCCATACCGCCACCAAACAGCTTGAGGTCCATGTCCATCTGCAAAATGTTGCAATTTTAAAATCGAAGCCATACACACACACAGTATAGTGTGTCCTCAGTTTCGGGTGGTAAATAGTACCTTGCTGGTAGGAGGCTGCATCATGCTGTGACCGTGGCTGTGGCTGTGGCTGTGGCTGTGGCTGTGACCGTGGCTGTGGCTGTGACCGTGGCTGTGGCTGTGGCTGTGGCTGTGACTGTGGCTGGGTCCCATGAGGCCTCGGTACGGCTGGGAGATGGGCGGCTGTCTGCCGATGTTGGGCGGCTGCGGCTGCGGAGGTGTAGGCGGCATCGCCAAGAGGGGCTGCCCGCCGCTCGAGCCGAAGTTGGCCAGAGAGAGCTGGGAACCTGGCAGGGGCACCGTTACCTGGAAGCAAACATATATAATCATTTTGTACGCAGGATCTGTACTTTTAATGGTCCTAAATCTTTTGTATCGTCTTTCAGTCTAACCTGTAAGCGACACAAAAAATGTGTTTGACCAGTTGCTTAGCTGAATTGTGAAGTTGACGTCACCGGTCTTAGGGGGGTTTTAAAGCGATGACGTTAGCTGTCATAGTTGTTGCTTTTAACTTTTCTTTCAAAACCAACACGAACGGCACCCTATCTTGAAAGTGCAGCATTGCAAATGCAAACGGGCAAGAGCTGTCAAGTCACAGTCTCATGAATACAAAAACAAAGTCCTTCATAAGATTCAGCCAAGCTGGTCCCACGTCATAAAACTGGCATTTGCCCAACTCGGCACAATACTTGCGGTCCCTTTCTATTCTCCTTTACCTGCTGCATCGCAGAGCTGGGAGATTGGGTGTTGCTGTAGTAACTGCTTTGACCATGTTGCTGCACCTGCCCCGAGTACATGTTGGAATGCTGACTCATCCCCTGACGAGCCTAAAACCCACACAACACATCACAGGTCTGTATTTTTTTTTTAATCCACAACAGTCAGTCACGTATGAGGATGTCAATACCTGCAGCAGGTGGGTGTCAATGAGCTGGGAGCCCCCCATGCCAGACGGCTGGTTGAGCTGCGGCTCAAACAGGATGGGGATGTGCTGGGTGGAGGAGGGCTGCTGGTAGGCCAAGCTGGACTGCGGCTTGCCCAGCTCGGGCGCCTGCACGCCGGGGTAGCTGTGCAGCGAGGGCCCCGATAGCATCATGGAGGGCTGCGACAGGCTGCTCTGCATGAACGCCTGCTGAGACCTGAAGCAACGCAACAACACTCGGGAAGTTTACTTCACAGCCATCACCTGTCACGGGTGGGACTAGTGACTTTGTCAAACTACGCAACTTTTTTGTTACTCAATTTAACTCTCCCGAATACCAAGTCCAAGTCAAGACTTTCAGAAGTTTTAGCTAACAAAGTCCCAAGTCCTGAAATTGGCCCATCGCGTCTGATTCCTCTCCCTCCCGTGACATCACCTGACAACAATGAGCAGTACCTGTACGGCTGCAGCGAGGAGCTGAACAGGTCCTGGGGCTGCGAGACTGGAGGACCGGCGCCGAGTCCGAGTTGGGCCTGGTGCGTGTGTTGGTGCTGGGGCTGCCCTTGGAGCGGA
The DNA here is from genome assembly GCA_026261675.1 of Hippocampus mohnikei. NCBI lineage: Eukaryota > Metazoa > Chordata > Actinopteri > Syngnathiformes > Syngnathidae > Hippocampus > Hippocampus mohnikei. Next base: position 12,154,294 of record JAKGUB010000332.1, on the reverse strand, counting down.
GCGTAGATCGGGATTGGTATCTGCTGCACTGCTGTTGGCTGAAATCAAGACAGACGGCATGGTGGGTGGGTCTTCGTTTTACGGCTGCACCGATGTCGGATAGTTCAAGGTTACCAATGACGTGAGAATACGGGGCACAAAATGCACGCTCAGTTACTCAGGGGTACTTACTGACATACATATATACAAGAGGACACGACGACACCGTGCAGCACTTGATGTAAACCGTATTCGACGAATTTGCTTACCTGCGAGAGGCCGGGCTGAAAGCCTTGCTGCTGCGCCAAAGAGGGAGGAGCCAAGCGAGGGTGTGGGGTGCTGAAAAGATGGCTAGTGTCCATGTAGAAGGCCGGAATCTGAGCTGCAGAACCTAGATAAATGGCTAATAGTTTAAAAAAAAAAAAAAAAAAAAAAAAAGAAAGAAAAGTGGAGGTGCTCTCCGTAGCGTGTCGGTCTCACCTGCTGCAGACTGAGACACATAAACCTGTGGGGTCTGCTGCTGCTGGGGCAGCAGTGGGGGCACACAGCCCAGTTGGGAAAAGCCGCCGACGCCGGTACCAACGGAGGTCAGGCTCCCACTCTGCAGCTGCTGGGGCTTCACCTTGCAGATGTTGGGGGGATCCGAGGCCGTGGTGGTCTTGGTGCTGAGGGACGATGTCGTGTAGGTGCCCGAACCTGTATGACCGGGGTTGGGGGCGTGTGCAAATTTTAACATGAACAAACCATTAGACAGTTGTGGAGACTCGCCTGAAAATTGTGAATAAGCATATTCGCAAATAGGCGGGCTTTCCCTTTAGAATTCAATCCACAGCTCTTCAAGCATTCAGAATTTTAAATTTTTAACATTTAATACTAGTGTGAGAGCAATGCAGTTCAACCAGCTACTGTTCGTCGGCTTGGTTGCATCTGAAACAGCCCCACGGTTACTCTGGTAACACCCTGTCCCACCTTAATGACTACAGAACAATCAAAAAGGATCCACTGGTGTGCCCAGGAGACTTTTTATTTGCGGGTCGATTTCAGCGTCGGTTACCGGAAAGCGATGTGCTGGGGGTGACGGAGGCCACGGGGATCTGCGGCATGGACGCCGAGGAGAATGAGTACGAAGATGCGCAGGAGGTGATGGGTGAGGAGGAGGTGGTGACCGGGGAGTTTTTCTCCAGGCTCGGCGAGTTCTCCCACGCTTTGCGAGCAGACTCCATCTGACGCACAAAAAAAATAAAGGGGGGGCAACAGCTTCAAGACACGATTTTGAAGAGCTTCCTGCTTGTTAATCGAGGTTCCTGACGTCGTATTGTGATGATGAGTGTGTATACCTTTAGTGTTAAGTCAACGGTGGCGGGGGAGACGGTGCTGAGAGGGGAGTTCTGCTGCAAGGTCTCTCGTCGAGGAAGCGGTAACGAGTGTGGTAGTGCCACCTGAGAGGAACCCAGAAAAATAAAGTTGTACCAGCATTTTAACATGACGCATATTCTATCGTGCATTAACGTGACCAAGGTGGCCAACCTTTTGAGCCCAAGGGGCCACATTTAGACCAGTGGCAGGCAAGTCAACAAGATGAAGCCAAAAAAAAAATAAATAGTATAAATTCCTAAAAAATAAATACATGGACACAGCCTACTCCGTTTCAATGTTTGGTTGTCTCTGGGTTATACGGTTACATGGACACTCACATTGGCGACCAGACTCTCTTCCATTTTATTGTTTCCAGTTGGGACACTGTCAGCGAGCGAGGAAGAGGGTGTGGTGTAGTCTGTAACAGATTCCTGAGAACGAAAAACGAACCGCAAACCTTTCAGCTACATCTCAATAACGCACAAGCCGAGAGAGATTGTAGAAATATTACCTTGGAGTTGCTGGTGTACTCTGCCGAGGGCACCGTGATCATGCCCTCAATGTCTCCGCCCAGCTCGGCGACCGCCGCGTCACTGGTGGGGGGACTGGATGCGGCAGCTCTGCTGACGACGCCTCCTCCCGGCACTCCCGCCTCCACCATCCCCTCACCCTCGCCACCTCGGGCGTCTTTTGCCTTGCGGTTCTTCAAGGAACGCTCTTTGCCAATCGGACCTGGCTTGTACTCCTTGGTCTCGACTGGCTCCATGTTGGGGAGCTGAAGTAACCGATCGATTTGGGCAGTTAGATTAGGATATCCAGACCTTTATTTTTTTTTGGAATGATATTAAACGACAACTTGTCAAACTCAAAGAGGATTTTAAAACGACAAGGACTATTATGGCGAAAAGGTAAGAAATGAGGCAGACTGAATATATAACCCAGGAGCAATCATATGACAATTTTCTAGTGGAGGCTCAACGGTCCTTTAAAATAATGATTACAGACATCCATAGTCACGTGACGCAAGATCTTTTATACCCGTGCAGGAACTACACTAATTGATCTGATCCGTTTATATGCGTCAATAGGTTCTGCAGGGATCAACGGGCAATTATTTCAAAGCATACATACTATACACTGCTATATTATTAAAATGTGTGACAGTCTGTACTTGTTCTCCAAATGGTAAGTATTGCGAGCATTTTAACATTTCATGATTTTTCCTTAATTTGCTTAAGTTTTAAACGTTACTTATCAGTACATGGCAAAAATCGGTTCTACAGTGTTTCTACTCAGTATATAGCACTGTCAATATTATATACTACAAATATCACCGTTCCATAACTACAATTTGACTGATTACTTACTAGATTAGAATTCCTGTTAATCCCCATTTAATGCTGCACTTTTTGGTTGTACTTTCCTGGTCCCAGTATTAAATCAATACAAGAATACGTGTGTGAATATTGCTGCTGTGACAATTTAAGTTCCCTCATGGAAAATGATGCATTGAATGTCTGTGACAAATGGAGGGATGGCAACTATTTGAAAGAATGTGCTCAACAGGACAAAATTCCTTTTCACAAATCTTATTACGCACAGATGGTTACCTTCTGTGTTTTGATGGGTCCAGCGCGAGGTTGTTTCTGTCTTTGTTCTTTAGGGGCAGGAAGCTTGTTGTCTGTGGTGGTCTCGAGCAAAGTGGGAACGCCGTCGCTGTCCGTACTGCCTGCGGACGACGGCGCCCCGAACTGAATACTGTCGATGGCCAACTCCACACCACCCTCTGCACCAGATTTCCCCCCCTGACAGAGAAAAATAGGCATGTAACTAATTGTAATTTTAGGGGGTTGCCATGTTTGTATGCACCTCCACCCCCCACAAACAAGGGCCCACTTGCTTGAAAATACTGATTTTCAAATGTAAACAGGCATGACTGCACAAGTCACTTTGAGCCTTTGTTATCAGTATCAGAAGTCCCAAAATTGGTGACATAAGTCTGACACCGAAGTCTTCCGACTATCGGAACTGCAGGTGCAGAGGAGAGAAAGTTGACTCAACGGTACGCCAAACCAACCTCAGACGAGACTGTGCCGGTAAAGGAGGTCAGAGGTTTGTTCCAGGCACTCACAGAAGGAGGCTGAGGAGGGCTGATGGGACCCACTGCCAAGAAAATGAAGAGTGATGACCTCAGCCCAACAGTCAAGCTTTTTTAAAACAAGCAGCAGAGTTGTCAACAACGTACGCTTTTTGACATCGGGGAGCCCAGCCGGAGCAGCTACTTTCTTCTCCCAAAGCTCGGTACCTAGATTGCCGTGCGTTTGTGCGTTGGCTGTGGTGGGGGGTAGGCTCTTTGAGGTAAATTCCACAGTTGCGGCCGGCACGGAGGGCACCGTTCCTTCCAGGGTTTGGGGTGATGCGGCTGGCTGAGCAGGCGCGAGGTGAGGATGCTGGGGGGCGGAGATGGCAGGTTGTTGCTGGATTTGAGGAGTGGATGCTGGTGCTGCGGGTTGAGATTGTGGGGAGGCCTGGTGCTGTTGCGGTTGTTGCTGCTGTGAGGATTGCTTTTTAGCAAATCTGGGAGGCAACTTTCCTCCGCCACCTCTGCTCTTGTCGCCGGAACCTTTTTTACCCCAATTCTGAAAGCACAGCATCAGTATTATAATGACAGAATACACATCAGATGTTGAAAACACACACGAGACTGTGGGGTTTTGTTATTTATATAATGGATAAAAATTAATCAGATGAAAAAGCATGGGGCTGTGAGGGGCCAATTCAGGCATTTTGAGGGACTCTAATAAGGTGAATAATTCATCGTAATAGAGCCTTCACACAATCTAATTATAATATCTCTGTCTTCCTACCTGAGTAGTTTGCTCTTCCTTCTTCCGCTTCTCCTCATCCTGGAGACGTTTTTGTTGCTTGCGCGAGACCACTTCCGTGAATCCGTCGTCATTGGTGCTGGACTGCGGGTCATCTGTAGTGGTGACCTCAGGGTGGTCATCGATGATGACCACGCCTATGACAATGGACGTTTGTATTTAGGTTTTTTCCCACCCACTCAAAAATAAATAAATACAAACTTGCTGACTCACTGGCATAATTGTTGAGGTCAAACTGCAAGAGCGCATTTTCTTTGGGCTTCTTGACAGCCAGCTTGACCTCATCTTTGCGTCGTGCACCCTGATCTTTGGCAGACCTCGACGATCCAGAGGCTGATGCGGTTCCATCAGAGCTTTGCTGAACGCCAGGGCTGAATTGAAAACGGAATTCGGAAGTGAACATGTGCACTATCTGAAGGTTCAACAATGATCCCGTGGGCATGACTGCGAACTCACCCTTTGCGGCCACCTTTGGCACCCCCTCTTCTGTCCCCCTTGGGCCCACCATAGCTGCGACCTGGTTTGGCTCCACTGTTGCCTCTTCGGTTCTGTCGCTCAATGGGCCTCTGGCTGGAGAAGCTCCTCTTGCCAGCAGCGGCTCCATCTCGTTTGGGTGAGATGACTCCCTCTGGGGGGCTTTTACTCGGAGTCAGAGAGCGTTGAAGGGGCGCAGGCGCCGCCGGGGTGGCGGTCGCGTTGCTGGCGGCCTCCTGTGCTCCCCGCCTCTCCTCTCGCTCTCTCCTCTCATTGAAGTCACTGCTCTCGGAGGCTGTCTCCCATTCCTCGTTGGCTTGATCAGACGAATTCTGGTTGGACAAGTCGGGGGACTTTGTCCCGACTGCAGCGACGGCGGCACTGCCCGTCTCGGTGAAGGGCCCATCGTGGGGAGCAGGGAGGTTGTGTGCAGCCGCCGGGGCTGCTGCTTCTGCAGGGACAGTCACGGGAGTGCCTGGTGCTCTTGATAAGGTCGGAGAGACGGATGCAGGCGCAGACATGGCAGCAGGCGCAGGCACAGGGGGTAGAGACACAGGGCAACTTGGGCCTGGATTGCCACTTGCCAGCACTGCAGCCTCACGTTCCTTTAGCCGACGGAAGCGGGGAGGTTTATCTTGCCTTGGGGGTCTTGCCGGTCTGGATCGGCGAGGTCGTTCTCTGCTGCTCTGAGGGCCAGCGTCCATGAACTTCTTGCTGTCAGATCTCGGTGGCCGTCGATCAGACGGCGGATGATCGTATCTTGATGTGGACTCCATGTCCTCGGGTCTGAATGTCTCCATCGGCTTGGAAGGCCACTGAGATGAGGATTCTCTGGCTGGTCTTCTAAGAGGGGCGGAGCGAGGGGCTCCACGATCCCTGGCTCCACCTCGTCTACTATACAACCCACCTCTTCCACGCCGAGAAGGCTCTCCTTTAGGTAGAAAGCCTGGTTTGGGCCTGCCTTCATCATCTAATCTCGATCCCACTTTCTCCGCCATGTGCGGTGGTCCAAAGCCTGGCTTGTGGAGGCCAGAACGCACCTCACCGGGGAAATCACGTCGAAGAGGGCGGCTCGGCTTGGCGCTAGGCTCGCGATCAGATGGTCCGGTATCACTGGCGGACTCCCTTCCACCCTCACTTTCGGAGTCCGTGTCTGAGCCGCGTCGGCGCCTGCGCTTTGGTATAACCTCAAAGTCAGAGCTCTCGCTGCGCGTCTCGCTTTCCTCCCTGTTACGGAAGGCCACCGCTCCAGAAGATAGATCGGAGCGGGCCCGGGGTTCTCTGTGAGGGTACTCTCGGCTCCGACCACGACCTCCTCTTCCTCGGCCGCTGTACGTCCCGCGGAAGCTCCGCCCTCTGGAGTAATACTCTCCTCGACCGCGACCTTTGAAATTGGCGTCGACCGGCCACTCCCTGTCTCTGTCCCTGTCCATTTCTTTGTCCCGCTCACGGTCACGTTCCCTCTCCTCGCGTCTGTAGTTACGGAGAGCGATATTTGACTCCTTTCTGGTGGGCAGTTTCGGTTCTGGGTGCTTTTCATTGCCGAGTGGTTTTTCAGCCTTATCCTCCTGAGAGGAAGACGTAGGAACCCCAGAAGATGTTAGGGACTCTCGGGCTTTAGCAAGGCCAGTCGGTGTTTCTTCAGCCTCAGCAGCTTCCCTCTTGCACTCTCCTTGTGCTCTGGAGCCTTCAGATGTTGCGGTAGCTACAGCAGCAGCGGCGACCGCGGCAGCAGAGACAGCAGCAGCCACAGAGGGAGTTTTGGAGCACTGGTCCTTTTTAGTCCTGTCCCCCCTTTCTCCTCTCTCATGGCGCTTTTCTCTCTCTTCTCTTTGCTCTCGCTCTTCTTTCATATCTCTTAGAACAGGCTTCTTGATTGGTCCAGACCTGCGTGAGGGTCTCTCTCCCCGGTCCTTCTCTGCGGCCGGGCCTCCCACCCCAGCGTAGCTCAGCCTTCTGCTTAATGGGCACAGGTAGAGGCAGCTTCTCCGGTTTGTGTAGTCCGTCGGCAGGTGGTGTGGCCCTGTTGTTGGTCAACGTGGCGGGTGTGAAGAGTTCGTTCTGAGGCTTTTCGTCGGTCCGGTCGCCTGAGTCCTGCAGTTCTAGTGCTTTGCTTCCCAGTGGTAGCCCATCAAACCTGGGCTCATCGAGCTTAAGCGAGTGACAGGAGCCCTGGGAGACACTTCTCTGTAGCATAGCTTTTCCTAGTGCTTCAACTTCTTCCCCACTCGGAAGCCCAGACTCATCGGGGTCGAAGCTGGAGGTGACGAGAACCCGGTCTATAGATCCAGGCACATCATCCGGGCTCTGTGAAAAGGCTGGTATGGGTTCAGGTGGGTCCCTAAAGAAGTTATTCTTGCGGGAGTCCAATGCGCTGTGTTCCTGCGGATACAATGACGGTAGGCCCCTTTCCAAATCCAAACCAGAATCAATCCTAAAAATGAGAGCAACGCACGGTTAGACATAAGCACATGAAAGTTTAATAATTCTCGCATTTTCTTTGGTGACCTCGGCTCCTTGCTCTCATCGCGCCCTTTAGGAGGAGTTACAGACGGCAGTGGTTCCGACGGTGGGTACGGGTCAGAGCCCCACACCATCCTTGAATCAGTCGGCAGGCCATGGTCGCGGATGGGCCGAGTCAAGTGGTCAAAGGAGTCGGAGCTGGAGCTCGAATTGTCCCCCGGCTCTCTGCGCGCAATCTGCTTCGGCGGGATCCTCCCTGGAGAGGTTCAGGGGGGAGAAAATGATGAGTTGCAGTTTGCTTAAAAGAGTCATGTGAAATAGCATTGTGCGTACAAATACTTTGATCTCTGGAGTGCTTGTCAGTCAATTGAATGTAAAACTATTTAGGGGGGAGGTTTTACAGCTAAGTTGTGGCTTGGCACCCCTCATTTGGAATACAGATGCTCCGGCCTCAAAGTCTCCAATAACTGTGCTAAAAGTCTTTTTTTGCTAGTCGCTTTTCTTTAAAAACAGTCTCTGGAGGGCATTTGTACATGAAAATTGTTCACTGTAACCATTTCTAATGAAATGGCGATGGATAACAGAGTACAAACATTTATAGATGTAAAAACATGAACATGTAATACAGTACAAACATGTCAATTACAAATACGTGTATAGAAAGAAAAAAATATTTTATAAAACCTGAAACAAACAAATGCAGCATTTCTACTTCGTCTGTGAAAACATTCAGTCAGCATGTTACCCGCCCTAGACAACTGCCAGTGCCGCTGATGTCCGTGAAACTCCCTTTGGAAAGTGAGCTAATTTCAGCCTTCAGAGACAGCGAGATTTTTTCTTTTAGCTTTTGAGAACCAAAGACTCAAAGAGTCTGAAAGGGATTAACAAGTTGACAGTTCACAAAATCCCCTGATTTAATACCCCAAACCAAGCATGGAAAACTCTAAATCTCATTTGATGGGGGGAAAAAGACAAAACCTTGAGTAGGGTTCACACTGGGAGGAATCCCCACATAGGATAGCCAGGCTGCCGTGGATGCTAAGTGGGCAACATTTATCACATGGTGTCGAACTATAAAATGTTAATTCAAAGTTACCAGTGTGAATGTTGGTCGGCATGTCCATGGGTGGACGCCCGGACATCATGCGAGGGTCCATATAGGACTGCATCATGATCCAGCGGGGGTCAAAGCCCATGGAGGCCAGGTGCTGGTGATGGGGTCCGATGGGTTGATACATTGAGCGATGTTGCTGTGGTTGTTGGGTAGCTGGCACTCCACCACTACCCGATGGCGACACGGAGCCTCCACTTTGTTGCTGTTGCTGCTGTTGCCACTGCTGCTGCTTCATTTGCTCCTGAGACCAATAAAGAAAACAAATCCAATATTGATTGTCATTTCTCACTTTCTTCCATAATGATCCACTCACTAAAGAAGAAAACCGATTTAGATTTTTATTTTACCTGTTGTCTGAGGAAACGAGGTGGCAGGGATTTTTGAAACTGTTTGGAGTAGCCGGAGGTGAGGGATGGGCGCATAGCAGCGGTGGCCTCTCCCTCTAGCAGCGGAGGTGCAACAGCTACATCCTCACCGCTGGGGGTGTCCATGTGAGGCAGTGACAGGTGCGCTTCATCCACTATAAAAAGAAAGCCGCAAAAAAATAAATAAATAAATAAGTAAGTAAAAATGTAGCCTCGAAGTAAGGTGAGGTGGTCTGGCTTATTTTGATGTTTTTTTACTGCAACCTTAAGCAGTGGTGAACAGGCCCCTTACACTGCCATGGTTAGTCCACATGTGATGCCGCAGGCACAGAAGCCTGGCAATTTAGCGTCTCTAAGAAAAATGATCCCTAAACTGTGCCATAGGAAATGATCTGTTTCACTTCATTGGCTCGAAGATTACTTACCAAAGATATCTTTGTCCATGTATCTTTGCCAGCGACATAGTGGCAAGAAGAGTGATTTTGCATTGGTGTTCCACTTGATGTCAGACGGTATAATTAATCATCAATATTCAAGAAGACATACATTGTTTTTGTTTTGGTGGTGCGGTGGCATCATTTTTTCCTCATGTAGACTATTTGCTTGGACTCAATGGCTGGAAAAATCCATCTAGGGCAGTGATTTTTCAACCAGTGTGCTGTAAGAGAGCATTAGCTGTGCCGTGGGAAATTAGCCGATGAAATATGTGTCTTGGCTCAATAAAAGGCTGGAAAACAAAGGATAAGTGAGTCCAATTGGGGGTAAGTTGGGGCTAAGTACTAACAGTTTGTCAAAGTATGAGCTGTGTAATTGGCCCAAAACACGCTTCAAATCAAAATGTTTCCATTTTGTACATGGATTTTTAAAGCTTTTTCCATTCGTCCTCTTTTGATTGACATGCACCCAATTTTGAGTCCGTCAGTGAAACTGGTGTCAGGGGAAAATTCTGTCTGACTTTCCAGGGGATGCCAAAGAGTAAGTTTTGGAAGGTATTGTCCCGCTAGCCTAAAATGCATCCATTTTCACAGTCTGACTTGCACTAACATTGATGCAATTTGCTCTCACCTCTGTTGTCCTCCATGTTGAAATAGTCTTGGATAGGCACTGTTGTCCGTTCAGCTTGGTTCTCGTCGACAAGCGATTCGGCCTCTGCCAAGGTGCTCTCGGCTTCGGTCGGAGGTTCGGGGGCTGAGACCACATGCACAGGGGAGATGGGACGATGAGGTAGGGGTACCTCCGCCTTGTCCTCTTCCTCGGCGTTTGGCTCGACTTGCTCTAGTTTGATCGCCACCTCGTCCCGGTCTGCCCTCTCGGGTAGATGAGTTTGTACCACAGAGGCCTGTTGCTGTAAAACTGCAACTGAGGGTGGAGGACTCGATGCGGGATCAGGCGCCGACTGAATTTCCTCTTTGGGAGCTTGAGCCTCATCGCATGCAGTCTGAGGCAAAGTGGCTTGAACCTCGGTCATTTGGCGATGTTTTTCATTGAGCCGTTTCAGTTTTTCGGCGCACGCGGCGAGGCGCTGCTCTTCCATCCTCCGCTCCTCTTCCTCTCTCCTGCGCCTCGCGCGTTCCACGGCTTCGGAAACCTCCGATGACTTCTTGCGTTTCTGCCGCCAAGCCTCCAAGTCCTCGTCTGCGGGCGCGACTGCTGGTTTGCTGCCGCGCGGAGCGCCGCCACTACTTGCGCGAGAGCCGCCCTAGGGAACACATACAACAGCAGATATTGATTATGCGATTTAAGCGTGCACGCAATGCATTACTACCTGGTAGTCTTGCAGGGTTGCCGCTTTGGTGTAGTGGGCCGCGCTGCCGGGCGACGGCGCTCTGGGATCTGCACTGTCTGCCCATGATGATTTACCACCTCCGTGCTCCTCTGAACTATCCTGACCATCTGGAGGACGCGATCGCATATGCTCCACTTTACCCATCCACTCCCTGGATGAAAAAAAAAGAGGCATTCTTTTCTTTTGACTGCTGAAACAAGTGTTTGCTTGAATGTGAACAGTGCATCGCCACGCAGTGCCAAGGCATTTCGCCGAACAACTTGATAACCATGCAACTTTAATTCAATAGCGCTTTCAAACAACAACTAATGAAACTGCCTAAAATACTTTCAGCTCCAAGTATTCCTGGTTTATTTCACTCTCGACTTTTATAATCAGCACGTCAACACTGCCTTTTTTTCAGTACTTTTGTATTTTTTCTATACGCGAGTTAGGGATGCGATTAATGGGACGATATTTGATTTTCTTTTAATTGTAAGCAAGAGACCGCAAACACCCAGTCAATCATGAGGTAACTGATGGAACACTTCCAAAACACTTGCCAGTTTTCGCCTTTTTCTTTAGCAGCTTGGTTCTCCTCATCATCACTGAAGTTGAGCTTCTCCGTATAGTCCACCTCCATCTGAGCTCCTGGAACGTGGCGTGGATGATAAATGTTAAGTAGGGCCAGGACATGAGGACATGACTTATTCACATGCATTGCTTTTACTGACCGGCCCAGCCTTCATCAGTATCGGTGTCCAAGTTGTCCAGCTCTTTGAGCTCCGTTGCGCTAACGATCGAAGGTCGGTCCGGGTCCTGGAGCCATGCTTGGGGCGGTGGCTGCTGCGGTCGTGCTGATCGAGGAGCCCTGAGGGGAAATAGTTCATTGAAGTTACCATATCGACAAGAACAACTCACCCCTCTTCAAGAACGGTTCAGAAATTAAAACGGAGCAGTGATGAACAGGCCCTCGGCCACGCTCAAAACGATCATACTTTGACGCCAAGCACTGCCCACATTTGATGACATACAGTAGGCAGAAAAAGAGCTTTGCAAATTTAGCATCAACAATCTGTCTGGGATACCGGCTTTCGTTTGGGGCTCATTTCAGCAAATTCCCTAATTGGAGCTTGTTGAAATAGCACCAAGGTGGACTAGTGGTTAAACCAGACCCGGGCAATGTAGTTTTTGGGTGTCGCACATCCAACCTCACTCCCATTCCCAGATTTGACTCTCACAATGACAATGAAGTCAAAGTATAATGTAAATTATGCAGTGCTTTTATTTTGAAAAGTGTTTTTATTTTCGGTGCACACAAGCAACAGCAAAAAAATAGCTAGCTTTCGCTATTTTTAGTGACTTTTCCGACCAACATGGCACTTTTGGGGGGGAGGCGGGGGGCATTTCCTGATTATAACAATACATACACCATGTCTACACACAGAGTAATTCATTGAAACAATATGCTTCTTCTAAATACATTAAAAATAACAGAATAAAGTTGAGGTCAGCATGTTAGCTTGGCCCTCGTTTAGCGTTCCAGTTTCTCACATGGCCCCTTTGCAAAATGAATTGCCCACACCTGGATCAAACAGATAGATATGCTCTCCACTACTTCAAAACACAATGGTCGACTTGACCGGGATAATCAGGAGACAAATGCTTGACATTTTTAGGGAGGAGTTTTTGGCCATGGTAAGGCCTCGCAAAAAAACGATTCATTTATCACAGCGTGAGTAATAAACGGTGATTCTGAAATGGCCTTCACAAAAAATGAAAATGAAAGAACACCACCTTTCACGAAGGAACCCACCTGACGCCGTCTTGCGCCAAAGTGTATCGGATGTTGGCTTGCCTCGGCCCTTGTGACACTTGAGGATAAGCATGAAACATCTGAAACGGGAAAAATACGGCAAAGGTGAGACGGAACCGGCGGAATGGTTTAACGTTGCCGTACCAGACGTACATAGGGTGGCATCATGCTCCTGAAGGTGGGGTCAAAGTGGGAATGCATGCCCGCAGGTGGCTGCTGACCCCCATTAAGTTTAGGCTGAGAGGGGCCGGAGGGCTGCAGTTTGTCCCTGCCATCCCTCTTTTCCCTCTGGCTATCAGTGGCGTTGTTTCGGCCGGCCTCGTCGGCATCCTCCTGCGTCGAGGAGGCATCGGGCCCGGCACTTCCCTCCTCTGGGGGCCTGTTGTCCATTTCAGCGGGGCTAGACGCGGTGTTCAAATTCCTCCCGCCACCTTCACGCCAACTGCCGACATCTGACAAAGGGAACGCTTTATGAGGCAGCCTGTGACTCCAAACAAACAATAAGCGACATCTAAAATGCACAGCCACAGCCATACTTTGAGGCCTGAGGCTGGGGCCCGGTCCGTACGGCTCCTCCTCCTCCTCGTGCTGGCCGTCTTTCTCCCCATCGCTGGCGGCATGCAAGCTGGGAAATTCCTGATGGAAGTGGCTGCTCACGCGAGGAGCTCCTATGCCATCACAATACACATTATCAATACCATTTAAAAATATATTGAAAGGGGATATATTACGAAAATTTACTTTTTAATGTTTTGTGTACAAATAATAGGCTCTCTTACCGTCTAACTGCGTCTGCTTGCTATTGGCCCATGAGCGGCTTCCCCCCGTGGGAGCCTCTTGAGGCGGGACTACTGCTGGTTTGGCTTGGGGTGGGGGTGTTTCTTGTTGCCTTGGGTAGAAATTCAAAATTCAAGGCAAAAGGTTCCAAAGACAAACTTTTCAAAGTACCCTCGAAAATGAAACGTGAAGATGCTACCTCTCGTCTCCTGCCTCCGTCCGGGATGCCCAGCCGCTGCCGTCTTTGGGGACAATGTTAACGTTTGGGTCGTTGCCCTTGTTCTCCGCTTTCAGACTGGGCAAGTTGGCCGGAGGGGGCATGCGCCTGCTGGCAGCAACTTTACCCAAACTTTGCAGCCCATGTCTAGCAGCAACTGTTGCACAAAGGAGGAGGCCATTCGAGTTCTCGACAGTCATACAGACAAAATATGCCTGCGGCGTGGAAGGAGGCGCAAGGCGAGGTTCGTACCTGCAGTCTTCTGGGTTTCCAAAGACTTGCCCTTGTAGGTGTTGAAGAGGCTAAGGGTCGCATACTTGGTTTTGCCGCCATCCTTTGCCTTGGTGCTCTGCCCTGACTTCTCGGACATTTCGCTGGAAACTCATTGAGTCTGGTCCTTTGGCCTAGCCACCGGAACCAGCTCCTAAGAAAATAAGGCAGAATTACTTTTTTTAAATATATTTTTTAATGACAATCAAACAACACCTTAGAAAACCTAGTTTGTGGAAATACGGTCGTGTGAGCTATGCTGTACTGGGCAGTCTGAGTACACCACACCCTCCCATTGTTATGCGTGTGCTTTCTCATGTCTTAAACATAGTTCAGGTATTAAATGTGTAATAAGTGACGGCAGTGAGAAAGAAAACAGCTTTGAAGCTAAGTCACACACATACGCAGGTAATTCATTATTTACTGGTCAGTTGCAGTGTGTGTCGTTGGCATCACTTCAAGTAATAAATGAAAGCTTTTCTGATAATTAGACACTGACTTAAGTGGGTCGCGCCCTTGACTCGTTTTTCATTTTAACCCTGAAGGTTTATCAGCATGTTTTGAAGACTTTCTTGGGTTATTTTTTCCCCTATGGCCGTCAATTATGGGTTTTATACTTTATTAACATTCTAACATTTATCTGAAGACATTTCGTCACTCATTTCATTCCAATCACTTTGAGTTCAATCTCAACTCCTTTTGACTTTATCCTGATAACATTACAACTTCTCATATCGTGACTGGCATTTTCTCTCGCAACACTGCTACAAATTGTAACAATCAAACATTATTCTCAATACTTTGTTTTACTAACTTTACAACTTGCAACATGAAGACCTTACAACTTTATGACTTTGATCTCATGGTGTCATTTTCCCTTTATTTTGAGAATGGCCCAAGTTGTCTCGTAGTAATTGAGTGACCAATCAATCAGTAAGCATTAAGATTCCTTCCTCACGTTCAACTACCGTGAAGCCTCATTGTCAAAGTGACATCGACAGGGACCCTCCCCATCCCAGCCCACACATTCCTTCTCTCCGTTGAAAGTCATTCGCCTGCAAGGCAATCCGTTACAATGGATTGACTCCATAAGATGGCGGCGTCGATGAAATAAAAAGGTGCATTTTTTACGTTGTGATTCGTTGTGTTCGTGAGCTCAACAGCTGGCCTAGCCGTCACCACCGGTTGCGGGTGAGTGTCTCATACCGGTGCACGGCGCAGGCCCTCCCGGCTAAAATCACAACCTTGTGGGTGGGCACAATTACGGCACGAGAAACTGACACGTTATAATTGCTTGTGCAAAACTGACCAGATTTGTTGGATAATATGAATTACGTGAGGGCGAGTGGTGTGGTTTGAGAGCAGGCCGCCGCCGTTTGACTGATTGAACGTGGTTTCGCTTCTCACGAGTCGCCATCACATCCTCGTTGAGCCCCGAACCACTGGCCGAAAGCGTGCTAGCAGCGGCAAGCTAACACTTACTGGGGGGGAACCACTTGACATTTTGCATTCGGCCGCGGTAGTCTTACCTGCCAGTGCCGGTGCTTGCTTTTGTCCTTTTTACTTTTTTTTTGGGGGTGTTAATCCGTGCTTTTAATGCTCGCGGCGGCGGGGCGAGTTTTGGATATCTCGCCGGCGGATTACAAAAACTGGTTACCCCCGCTCCGGCTAGTTAGCTCGCTCGGCTCGTCGGTTGCGACGGCGTCCGAGTCCACGTCCGCGTTTCGCAGACCAAACTGTCTTGGTGACTTCGGGCTTCTCTCGGGGTATCCGGTACGGCGTCGTCCAGTGGGACTCTGTGATGCGTCCACGCCCGTTTTTCGGGAAGCAAGAGCGTTGTGCTAAGATGAGTGAGCAGTGAGGCCCCGCTCTCGCCGCGGCCCGTCGCACAATCAAAGATGGAAGCTCGACGGTTGCCAGATATTAGTAATAGTATCCACCGCCACCTCTTTTTTCTCTCTCTCTCTCTCTCTCTCTCTCTCTCTCTCTCTCTCTCTCTCTCTCTCTCTCTCTCTCTCTCTCTCTCGCACCCTTGGGACATTTTACCAACTGTCTCTCTATTAATTATTAGCGGAGGTTGGATTCTAAAACTAAAAACCTTTCGAATGCATATTTTGTTATATTTTTTTCATCTTAAGCTGCTGGCAAACTAAAGCCTCTCCTTTCTCAACAGCACTCCCTATGGATAATAATAATAATACATTTTATTTATAAGCGCCTTTCAAAACACCCAAGGACACTTTACAATCAGGAACAAGAACAATAAAACACAATGCAGGATATGAAAATTACTCAAATATTTACTATCAACATAATATCTAAATGAAACTTAAATGTAAAATCTATCAAACATCAAGTTTTCAGACAGAAATAAAAGTCATAATTCCATAAAGTCTTAAGGTATGCAATAAGGTGTATGGCAGTTATGGGGCAAAATGTGGATAGAACACAGTCGAGGTGATATTAGTGTTTCCCTCCCAAGGTGGAATCAAAAAGCCGCCTGGGGTGGGGAAAGGACTTTCTCAGTCTGTCAGTGGAGCAGGACAGCGAGAGCAGCCTGTCAGGTCCTCGGCTGGAGACGGTGCTGTGCAGTGGATGTTGATTGTGGGTCATGATAACGAGCAAATGTCAGACCTCTTTAGTATTGTGCAAACCTGGCAACCTGAATGGATCGAATCACGTGGGGCGGATCTTCTTCCGGGTTCTACCGGCGTTCACCAGTTGCTCGTCGGCTAGTTTATTAAAATATTTTTAAAATAAAATATACATTAACGCGAATGTATATATGTGATGTCTGTGAAGACTATACACCTTTAAAAAATTTTTAAAGGTCCATATTTCATTGTGCCAGATGGGTCACACGTAGCGGCGTGGCGCTTTTTTTTCAGTCCCTGCGCCAGGTGTTGTGTTCGTGGAGACTCTGTAGGTGGCACTATTTCGCCATCATCATACGTTCGCTTGAAGATTAACGTTAAACTCGACAAAAGTGCATATGGATAGTTAAGAGACAGATTACTTCACAGTTCTGCTGAATTTATTATCTTCATCTGAAATAGAGGTTATTATTTTATAGCTTAAAAGAGCTGCCTTTTTACATTCATTTTGGGTGGATCCTGGTACATTTTGGTCCTCTTTGCAATTGTGTACATCTCTTTTCACATTCATTTTGGGTGGATCCTGGTACATTTTGGTCCTCTTTGCAATTGTGTACATCTCTTTTCACATTCATTTTGGGTGGATCCTGGTACATTTTGGTCCTCTTTGCAATTGTGTACATCTCGGTGAAAAAGTTGATCCCTTCCTATGGTGCAAATGTATTAAAATGCATTGTTTATTGTCCTAACATCAACATATCTATGCGCATAAACTCATTTAAAAAAACGCAGAGTGGATATAATTTCAGCTCGACAAAAAATTGTTTCACCAAACATGATATTTCAGTGTGTATCTCCTTTTCACCAAGTGAATTAATTATATGATTTAAATGTGTATCACCACTTATATTCATTTCAGTGTCCCAGTGTGGTCAGGCGCATCTTGACCCTGTCCAAAAGCTTGTCGGGGTTTTGTAGTAAAGCACCCAGGTTGCTTCTGTTCACATACACAGCCACGCCCATGGTGGACAACACAACAAGTAGCCACTTCAGAGAGCATTTGGCTTTAGCTTGGTCACATGGTCGGGTCTGCATGGGCAGGGCCACCCGATCCCACTGTGTGAGTATGGCCTGACGGGCTCCGGTCCATTTGCCGGGCCCCCGCAGACGGTACTGGTACGGGGTGATGGGGCCGAAGAGCAAGCTGAGGCCAAGCCTCGGGTCGGTCAACAGAACCCGGAGGATTTTGGGCCGCACACCCACAGGCGTCGCAATCTCATCCATGTAGTTCATGTAGTCCACCTGGATGGTGTGTCTCTGACTACTCACATACCTGAAAAACAGGAGAAACGTCCCAGTGCTTCCATAGTGGTACCTTGACTCACAAGTTAAATTTGTACCAGTTAGTTTGTTGGTTATAACTCAATTCATAAAATCAATTTTCCCCATTGAAATGAATTGGAAATTAAATTAGTCGGTACCAGCTACACAAAACAGCATTTTTTTTAAGCGGTTGTAATAGTAATGTGTTAATGTCTAAAGAAAAAAAACAATTGGCAAAAATCGGCAAACGGATTAAGCAAACAAAAAAGAGCTGGCATATCATAACCTTGCTGGTAAATTTTGACACTTAATTCAAGACACCACTATGTTGGCCAATTTACTAAATGGCCAAACCCCAAGAATCCAGGACTTATAGCTCATTGTACTATTTTGATGTGGAAACTGTATACATGACTTGGGTGTAGAAGAACACGTGAGTCCACCTTAAGTGATGCCACATGGGCTTTATTTTTGTCTCATCTTACCTGTCAGCCATGGTTTCCTGCTTATACTTGATGTCGTCCAGCATGTCAGCCACTGGAGGGAGCTTGATGCAGCCTGGGGATGCCACAAAACAGGTCAAGTTTACTTGTCTCAACACAGTGACAGAAGCCGAAAAAGTAGTCATATTCTGAACGGAAGTAAAATTAAGATACTTGTGTCAAGAGACTGGTAAAAGAGAGAGATAATAATTCAACTAAGTTAAAAAAAATAAAGACTGACATTTAGTACAAAAATAAAAACGACCAATGCATTTTTGCTGTCAATTTGATGTCATAAATACTCCCTGGTTCAAATTACTTTGTGTCACTGCTGTTCTTGCTTTTATTTTTTAACTCCTTCTAAATACCCAAAATGTCAATCAGTCAACAGCTTAACCACAGTTGATTTAAATTCTGTTTTATAATTCTTTTGACGTTATGTAATGCTACGTTTACATTATGTTCCTGGCAGCCATTGCAGAAAGTATTTCTCACCGCGACCTACACAATGGAGTCGTACCTTTGAAGACCCTTGTGGCCCACCTGGCCTGCATCTCAGAGATGGGCATAATGGCCCCCAGAGGCTGCACCAGGCCAATAATGGCCAGGGTGTGGCGCTCCAACTCTGGCGGGAACACGTACTTGTACAGAGACGCTTTGTTGTCTGACACCGTGATCACATGCGGGGCCAGGAAGGGGAAAGAAAACCTGTAGCCTGTGGCAAAAACCTGAAAAACAAAACAAAACAAGGTGCATTTGTGCCCAAATGATGACATGAAGAGGTTCTTTTCAATGACCTACCACCAGGTCCACATCTTCCACCACGCTGCCGTCATCAAATTCCACCATGGAGCCTTCAAATCGGCGAATGTTGGGCTTCACCTGCACTGTCCCCGACAGAATGCGGTTGGGAAGCTCATCGTTCACCGTGGGATGTTGGCTGAACAACCTGACATGTCGAGAACCAATCCCATGACTTCTACATTCACATCAATGCGGCAAACACTGCCAGAGGTTTTAGATAATGCATATAGGCTCCACGACAAAAAATTAAAATATTATTGTTTAAAATATATCTGTGCGCCCAGTACAAACTGGCCCGCACTGTTATTTGGCCGTGGACTGATGGTTCGGGACCACCAGTCTTAGATGCAGTGCCAGAAGCGACGGCCACTGGACTACACCATCAAGCCAAAACACCCTCTCAGTGCCAAAATGTCAGCAGAGCTGCAATGACTTTTGCTGGATGCACAGATTAGCATTAGCTAACATAGCTAGCTTCCAATAAGCGGCCTTCAAAGCAGCAGAAAATGTACAGGTTTCCTGGTTATGCTTTGACTTACCTGTGGTTGGGCTTCAAGCTATACAGGGTGTGATTAAATCGCCGGTTGAGTTGACTCTCTCCCAGGCTGCAGAACACTCCGAAAGGAAGCAGGTCCCTGACCAGCCAAGTAGCCCTGTTGAGGCCCAAGTCCCGGGGCACACCATTGTCCCCGACTCTGTTCAGAACCCAAGCCCCTCTCCTGGTGCTCAGATAAAGCTGAAAGGGAAGAGTAGTAGTCATTGAAAAAAAAATGCTTTTGATTGAGGAGAGATTAATAATCTTCTTGACATTTGCAAGGGAACAGTTCAGGATCCAAAGCATACCACATCTTATGTGTATTTGTCAAAGGCTGTGTTCCAAAGCATACCACATCACATGTCTCGCTATCAATCATCTCACATTCCTAAATATACCACATCTTGTGCCTATGTGTATAAAAGGTAAGAGCTCATGATCCAAAGTATACCACATCAATTGTATATTTATGGCAATGCCTCATGTTTCAGAGCATATCACATTGTATTACTATCTACAGTCTCAGCCTATGATCCAAAGCACAGCAAACCATGTGCCTATCTACCTCCTTGGTGAACCTGCTGAGCTCCACGGCGATGTCACCTCCGGAGTTCCCGATGCCGACCACCACCACCTTCTTGTTCCGCCATTCCTCGGGCGTCTTGTAGTCACGACTGTGGAAGTATTTTCCCTGGAACGTATCCAGGCCTGACTCAAACAAAACGGCATCCATTGTGAATCATTAATATGGAAAAAAATAACACTTTGATCCCTCAATATGCACATGCTGGAAGTTGAACTGAGGTGAAGGTTCACGATAAAAGTAATACTCAGTGAGTGCGTGATTACAGGCTATATAAGGACACAAAGGTTGATTTCTAAATAGACATCAGCATGACAACTGCATTGTGCGTCCAAAAAGTATGCCCAAGGCTTACATATTTTCATATACAAATTTGTTCCCAAAATAAAAATGAAAAATGTGGAATAAAGTGAAGTGCTGTTAATACGGTGCTTTCTGGATACATACTTTTTCCACATTTTGATATGATAGCTCTATTCCAAAATGGTTTTTTTTTTGAATCCCTCAAAATTCTACATAGAATCCCACATTACAACAACATGTTTGGATTTTTTTTGTGCGTGTGTGTGTACGAAAATACATTTTAAAAATAATTCAAATTATTGGACTTTGGAAGCATGCTTAACTGGCGAGTTTAATTTGACTTTCCCAATGCTTTGGCTTAGTTCCAAGCCATATTCTGTCCACAAAAATGTGCTTTCCCATTAAACTTTTGTAAATTTGGCGTCACATTTTTCCTTTTTATTATAAAATTATTGCACTTCTGAAAACGTTTGTTGCAAAATCTTAACTGTTTGACCAGTGAGACATTTTATTTCTCACAAAGGCTTTGAGACTATGTTTTGATTAGGAGCGATAAAATTAAATAAACTTGACATCATCTTGCAAATGAATGAAGCACTGCAAATGTTTTCCATATTCACCATCCTGCTTTGAACATGATACCTGGGAAGTCCTGGAGAGGCAGGTTGGGGTGGCAGTGGTGTCCGATGCACACCAGCACGGCGTCAAAGATGTGTTTATTCTTTTTGCCTTCTTGGTTCTCCGTCTCCACGTCCCATTGGCCGGAACGAGAAAAGTCAGCCCTCTGATTCACCCGCAAGACTTTGGTCTGAGGGAATAATATAAAAACAAAAAATGTAAAAAGACTTATGTATAGTACCCATATACCGTTTCATCAGCTATAGTTCTTATGACCCTTTTGTGTTATTGCAAAGGAGAAATGGACTAACACTGAAGTAACAATGGGAGTTTTATAAACATATAGTATCAGAAGTATAAGTGTACCAATCCCCGGCATTTCATTCTGAGCGACATGGAAAAAAGGTGAAAAATTCCACAACAAGACCACTCGGCACAGTTATGATTTTTCACTTCAACAAAGGCGAGTTGTTTGTCCTTGGCGGAGGTCTCTGTGATGTCATTACAATGAATTTCTGCTTACATTGAAGCGTATGTGCTTGCGGAGCTTGAAGTGGTCTGCGTACATCCGGAAGTAGTCCATGATGAGGGTGTTGTGCATGTAGTTGGGGAAGTGGGCCGGGATGGGGAAGTCACTAAAACACATCATCTCCTTGGAGGTGTTGATGATGACAGAGTGGTAGATGCTGGCCCGGTCCGGCTCGGGGTTCTCCTGCAATGACCGCATATTAAAAAAACGGACATCGCGAGCAGAACCCAAGGTGGCCAAAGTTACAAAGTTACTTACATTTTGTACTTGTGTTTAAAAAAAAAAAGTACAAAAAAAGTAAATTCTGATTAGACTGCTTTATTTAAGCCTTTAACTTTCCCAGAAAGAGCAATAGGGAAAAAAAAAACACTCTTTTGCATTACTTTTACCCCTGGTGAGTGTTTTATTTAAACAGACCCTAGGGTTTTTAAGTTAAAAAGTATATACCTTAAAATGTAATTATATACCAAGTAAAAATATTTTTTATGTCAATGATGTACAATGTAAAATATCCATTTAATTCAGAAAACTCAGGCATTTATTCTAAAACAGCGTTGTCATAGCTTCGCTAGCACTGTGTGAACTGATATAACACTAATACTAAACTAGCCACGATAACACTGAGCTAATCTCTTTCCACAAAATATCAGACCAAAGAGCACACCGTAAAATCCTGCTGCCTCAGCAGTTTCTCGACTCAGGTTGCTATCTTGCTATCGCCTAGCAAAAAAACTGTTAGCATGTTAGCATTTGAGCGATTCTTGAATTACCTCACCACAGTGCACAATGTAAAAATCCTTATCTCTATGCCTCAGAGCTTTCCCCATTTAGATTACTATCTTGCCAAATGAT
The DNA here is from genome assembly GCA_026261675.1 of Hippocampus mohnikei. Taxonomy (NCBI): domain Eukaryota; kingdom Metazoa; phylum Chordata; class Actinopteri; order Syngnathiformes; family Syngnathidae; genus Hippocampus; species Hippocampus mohnikei. The sequence continues at coordinate 12,132,190 of JAKGUB010000332.1, read as the reverse complement.
AGCTTCACAACTCTTGGGATTTTAGTAATTCAGATATTCCCTTTCACAATACTACCTGTCCACAGGGGTTCTGGAACAGACAAATGTAATTTCCAATTCATTCTTACTAACTGCAGCATTTATCATTTATCTATCAAAGGCTTTCAGCAGATATATTTTCGTGACTCAAAGACGTGATGGCTGTGTGGCTATAAAATGAATGCCAGACAAATTAGCATCTATTTTGAAGTCGTAGTGTGGTATTCGATTGACAGGTGAACAAGGCATGGTTTCACGCATTCACACGCACAATCTTTGAGAGCGGAGACAATGGCTTAATTTTTCACAAAATTGAAGCATCATTTTATAAACGTGGTCATTTTTTAAAAAACATTCTATGGTTCACATTCTTCCGTGTGCCAGAGCCAGAGCATCTGGCATCCACGTCGCAGCTGTCCTTGTTATTTTTACACCTTATCAGTCCCTAAGATCTCAATTTACTTAATTTCAATCTACCTGCATTTGTATTTGATTACTTCCCACCACTGCAATCAACCCACCTTGAACCTCCACAGTCCCCCGATGTCATCGCTGCTCTCAAAACAGACGGGCTCCAGACCCTCGTCCAGGCAGCACTTGATGCAGGCCAGGCCCGAACTACCACCTCCGATCACCGCCACGCGACGAGGCATCCTGAAGCTGTATAATTGCAGCAAATGTGTAAAAAAAAAAAAAAATCATCAGGGAAGTAGACATTGACAGAATAATTAACAGCACTGGAAATGTGGTTCGATGCAAATTGATTGATAACAATTTTACAGGTCAAATTTGACAGAGGTGTTTTGTGGTTATTACATCATACTAATTAACATTCTCGAAATGCATAATTACAACCTTTAATTTGAGGTATGACTGAAAGTGGTTTGTTTGCAAAAGTATTTCTTATGCTGTTGTGATAGGTTGATTATTTTAGTTATCATACATTCGCTAATTATTAATGTTACATTAATATTGATTGATTGATTATGCTTGCAAAGAAGAACGCTTATGCCTGCAATCATTAATTGAAGAACGCTTATGCTTTTAATAAAGATATAATGCTTGATTATAAATGTGAATGATTAACATTTACATTTATAATCCTTTTATTCATTATATGCTCACCTATATACTTATGAATGCTTAGTGCACTGTGTGAAAGGTTATGGAATGAGATAAGTTTTACAGACTAAACTTATTTCAGGAACGCAACCACCCTTTCGAGGACGTGGTTGGAATGAGATTGTTGGGATTCAGATAAACAGGAGCAAGGTTCAACAGTGGATGGAGCCATCAACACCAGCTGCAACGTGATGTTTTTGTAACAATAGCACACATGTACGTAATTTACACTCACATACACACACATAGTCAAACAAGTTCAGTGTGTCTCCAACAGCCCCACCCTTTAGGTTGGACACACCTATGTAGTAGATTTCCCAATAAATAAGGTGGTGAAGGAGGAGATCGTCAGGGGTGACGTATGGAGAACTGAAACCTAACGCTTCTCCTCGTTCCCTCCTGGTACCAGAATTGAGTCTCCTGTCTCCTCCTTGTGTTTTATTCCTGAGTGTCAAATTGATAAACCTGACATTTTTGGGGCTCGTCCGGGATCGCAATATACCTGACGCCTCCAGACGCTGAGTCGACGGCCAGGAAGACCGTGGCCACGGCAAAAACACCCTTTCCGGGACTGGGTTTCGCTCCTCGCCTGGGGGCCGAGGTTGACGCGAATCCCGAGGAGAGAGGACGACTCTTGGTGAGTAGGGCGGCGGTGTCCTGTACGTACTTAAACTCCGCATTGACACTCTTTCAAGGGTTGACTGAGTGTTGCGCGCCGGGTTTTAGAAGACAGAGGTCAGGGTGGTCTTTGAACCTGTTTCTAGTTGGAACTCTCTCAGGGCCGGTGTTGAGCCTGAGAGGGGTCCTTTGGGAAGGAACTCTTTCAAGCGTTGATTGAGTGTTTGCGCCCGGCAAAAGACGTGGTCTTTAACGCCGTTTAAAGCCCTGAGCCATACTAGTCCCTATCAGGCATATAGACAGAGTATAGTCTTTAAAACTGTTAGGCGACGGTGTCCTGCACGTGCTTAAACTCCGTGTTGTAAATATTGTCTTTAGAACTGTGAGGGCGACGGTGTCCTGTGCGTGGCGACTGTGTCCTGTACATGCTTAAACTCCGTGTGTAAATAGTGTGTGTGTAGAACGGAGTGGAGGTTTGCTACCTCATTCGAACAGGCCATTTGGTGTGACAACTGTCTGAGGAAGCAGATGCAAGAATTTCCCGCCACTTTGGTGTACTTTGGTACACTTTGGTGGTAGAAGGTTGGAAATTACCTCAGTCGGAGAAATTGTCACCCTGTTCAAGGGCAAAGTTAGCATAGTTACCCTAGGTAAACCGCTGACTCTCAAATTTGCAAAATGGGGATACTAAATAGTAAGACCGCAGATAAAAATGATCCTAAAATGAAGTTAACATGTACGGACTGGAAATTCGTAGAGAGCCAATGTCCTTCAAAGATAAAACATCTAAATTTGTGGATTAAAAAATATACTTTTGTGGGGCGAAAGGCCACGTTTCCCGTGGCTGTCCCAAGAGTAAATTTGTAAGTGCATGATGAGACATTCCTGCTTCTCAGAAAGAGATAGCAACTTTCCTTGTTGGCTTCATGATGGAAGGAAGTTTCATTTTGAAGGAACACGGAAAGTGACAGTGGCGTGTTTGACGGTAAATTGCTGGTGTATATCGATATTTGGATGAAGTGTTCTAGCGGATGACATTTCTCTTGAAACAGGAGAAGAGCCATCACGGCTCCTGATGTGGGAGAAATGATGGTCTTGTGTCATGAGATTATGTAAATTCAGTTACAACGTTGCTATCCTTGGATAGTGTTGTGCTTTCCCTCATTATGAAATTTAAATTTAATGACTAGTTGAAGAGTTGAAGCTATGAACTACCAATCATAACGTCGAACATACGAATTCATGTTGGTTTGAGTCATGAAAAAAATGTAAGATTTTAAGCCATGTCTCATTTGTGCATACACAGGCTGGATTTCTAATTTCGTTCGTCACAAGAGCAAAATCTTCCAGCTTTAGTCAATGTTTATGTTTCAAGTTCACGTGTGGAGAATTTAGAATTGGCTTCATTAACTTAGAAGGACTGCACGTTTTAAGGTCAGCAGTGGCATTTTTGAAAATCACAAACCCTAGGTGGTGTTTACCAAAGACAGTTGCGGCGTAGATAAGCCACTTGGCAGCCTTGAACAGAGTATGGTGCGAACTCTGCATGCTGGAAGAGTGCAAGAAAAAGCCCCAAAAGAAACAAGTGGATGAGCTGCTGTACTCTAACATGTAGTTTTGTTTTTTTTGCCTGCTAGGCTTTTGTTATGCACGGCCATGTTGTAATGTCAATCCCATTCAACACTGAAAAAAAAAATGCACGGTACTTGACCCTACTGCCTTATTGCTGCTTCCTGATGAGTGTTTGTTTGTTTGTTTGTTTGTTGGGCGTATAAACTGGCAATAGTGATTTGAGAGGTTGTAGGAGGTAGTACAACAAACCTTTCTAGTCCTACCCCTCGTTCTTTGTGTGTTTTAATTTGTTTGATATTAATATTGCAATAACGTGCGTGGCAGGCTGATTGGACACTCTAAATCGTCCCTAGGTGTGAGCATGGGCTTGGATGGTTGTACGTGTCTGTGGTTGTACGTGTCTGTGTGTGCCCTGTAATTGGTTGGCAACCGGTTCAGGGTGTCCCCCACCTACTGCCCGAAGATGGCTGGGATAGGCTCCAGCAAAACCCCGTGACCCTTGTGAGGATGAAGCGAATCGAAAATGAATGATTGAATGAATGAATTAATATAGTAATGGGTCATTTATTGTGTATATCTCGGTTTGACGGGCGAAGGAAGAAATCTAGGTACAAACAACCGCATTTCCCTTGTGCAGGCTATACTTAAGCAGGTCTATACAACTTTCGGTTTGTACACATACTGTTTGAGCTAATACGCTAGCATATTTGTACGTCACTTTTCTCTCTGACTCAAAGTTGGTGCTCCATTACATTACGACATGGCATCAGTTTATTGGCTTAAAACTGATTTGTCTAGTTACTTTGCGGTTGGCTTTTGAACCTGTTTTTGAACACAGCAGGTTGGTCACACATTTTCTGGTCAACGTGATGGCCAACATGATTGTTAGGATTAGGCTTAAGAGTAACATAAAAAAATACATACGGTATATCTATGTAGATATGGTATTTCAACAACGAAGAGTGTGAGGGAAAAGTGGTTAGGATGTCCGTGTTTTATGTTATGTGTTTATTGTTTTACTTTATATTGACTATTTTGTGGGCGCTTTGTTAAGGCTGCGGCTGTTGTGAAAGCGCCTTACAAATTAGGGTATATTGTATTGTGCGTGACGTATTGGTAGATCAGTATGACGAATGCTGTTCTTATTGCGTCCAGTTGTGGTATTTATGTGCGTGGCACACGCGGCAGCGGAGCAGCAAAAGGTGCTTCCGCCTTGTTTATTTCTTTATTTTAATCTTTTGAGAGGGGGGACTTGCTGACTATCAGCAACGTGATAACGTTTTAGGTTAAATTCACTTCTGTTGAATATGCGGCAACAAATTCCAATCGGTTAACAAAGAGTGTGGCGAAAAACAACAGAGCTATATTGCAAGATAGGGTTTATGTCAGCACTGACAGTGAAACCATTTTGCCCAAAATTCTTTTTTGCGTCATGGATTATCTCATGCGTTGGCAGGGGGAATAGTGTCTCTGGTTCGGAAACAGAGACACTATTAAAACAACTTGTGTATTAAAACAACCAATGTTTTAATACACAAGGTAATTTGTATCTAGAATGGGGTCAGTTTCTATATTTACAGATAATGCACATGGGTTTCATTGAAGGGATGCCATATTGCCTGGGTTTGGTTGAGGCTTTTCCAAAACGGGTCGGAAATTTATGGCAATGGAACACATTTTGTGAACAGGTTAATTGATCAAACAGAACGCATGTTTCACATTTTATTCGAGACACTATTGCTCCCGCCATCCAGTCTGCGGGATTGGTAGCAAGTATGAAATTATATGGTTAAAATTCAATTAAAGAATTTGAATTGAAATGGAATTGATTTATGTTATATTACTATTACGAAAATTGTGTCTCTTTCTTTGTTTGAAATATTGTTTGGGAGACCATGTAAATTATTGATATTTTCTACAAAATTGTGTACTTGTGTAAGCTAATTCGGTTGAAAATATGCGAGAGAGTTTAGAAAAACAATGAATTGAGATTGCCGTAGGACGATTGTGCTTTTTCACAGCAGGACAAAATGATGGTTCCAGCAGACCTGGCTCTGATTCGAAAACATGAAAAAAGAAACATTGTACTTCTTTGAAGGGTTGCTGACCACACCGATTGACGGACATTGTAAAAAGGTCATCTCGATAGAAACATCCACCGAGACAGGTGAGCGAAGTCCGGTGACGCGATGGGCACAGTATTTTAGTTACTGGGAACATCAAACGGCCGGCGGAAGAGGTTTCAAGACACCTTTGCACTCATTTAGGAGTGTTTCTGTCGACATGCTGAGTATCAGTGGTAGCATGTCATTCCTGTTATATGATCACACTAACATATGAAAAACTGTTCTCCTTTCTTTTATGGTATTTGTGCTCTCCTTTAGCACATGTGAGTGGGGATGTATTTTTTAATAATAACCTACATTTTGCTAATAGATCTAGACCAGGGGTGTCAAACTCGTTTTTGTCACGGACGCTTTGGGGTTACACATTCCTTCGTGGGCTGGTACGATGGTGAAATTTGATGAAAAGGTTATATGTTATTAATTGCACAACTCAACTCAACTGTGTTTATAGAGCAACTTAAATCAACCATCGCTGTATACAAAGTGATGTACATGGAGTGAATATCAGAAATAATACAATGCTGAAATTATTGATTAATAACATCATATGAATGAATTGCCAATTTTGAAACCAGTCATATTTTGTTCAATTATTGTCTGAGTGAGTGTTAGCAGGTAACAAAATTATCACAAAATCTCGACATTTGTCGTATATAAAAATTTGACATTTCGGTACAAATTTTAGAAGGGTTCATGGAAGTTGATGCGCGTGAATTGTTTTGCGGGCCACATAAATGTATGTGGGTTTCGACTTTGACACCAGTGATCTAGATGATCTTGGGAAAGAAAAGAAAAAAACACATTTTGGCACAAATTGTTGGATACATTTTGTTTTGGAGGCAAAAGTGTTTTATTTATAATCAATCTAATCGATCTCGTTATAAAAAAATTATATATATATATGTTCTGGGCAAAGGGCAAACACACCAAGGGTAATAAAAAAGAGCATAACTTGTTTTATTCGGTTTTGTTTTGGAGGTTGAAGTGATTTATGTATTGCGATCCTTGGTTGATGTTGCTGGACTGAATTTGAATTTATTACTGTTTATTGATTTATTTCTAGTTCAAATGGTGCATTAATTTGGTCATAAAGGTTCAAATACGGATTTTAAGTACATTTTTGGGTAATTTTATGCGTTGAGGATCTTTTCTTTTATGGTAAAAGGAAAAAAGAAAACAACACAACATTAATATAGTTATTCTTTGCTGAAAGTTGAACTATATTTCTTTCTGTTGTTCTTTTATTTTATGTTAATGTGGATACGATGAAATGTAGTAATGTACGTCGAACAAATTTTATTGGCAAATGATGATTATTGAGGCGGAGGGTTTTACTTTTTCTTTGCGAAAAATCATGAAAGAGCTCTGCTTTAAGGGTTGTCACAGGTGTTTGCGCATTGGTGTCACTGCTTTATCAATGACTATGTTTCCGTCCACAGGAGAGGATATTTGAGATTCCACCTACGTTGGTGTAATTGGAGTTCCTCGTGGCGTACCAGATGAGTATAAATTGGTTAACCAGGTTGCTGCACGGTGAGAGTCCATTTTTATAAACGTGCTGACGGGATCTGCTACCTCCACTACATTGTCCAGATGCTTGCAAATTGTACTGAGGAAGCCTTTTTGGCAATTGGAAGTAAAACAATTGACAGTCACCTCTCTGATGGTGCTCCGGGACCGCATAGCGGTCAATGTGCTCTTGGTTGAGGCCAATCGAGCGTGTGCGGCATGTGGTGAGCGGTGCTGTTCAACCACGCCCTGAGGGCCCCGCACACTGAACCGGATCGCTCCGGCGTGACCACGCCCTTGTCATCAGAGTTATGGAGTGAGACCTTTGTCACGTAAAATACTGGTGTGTTATGTTTTAATCTCTGAAATTATTTTTCCTCAGCTATCTCGACATTGTGTGGATGTTGCTGAGGTCCCTGTATCAAAAGCTCTGCTTATCCAATTTATCACTACGGTTATGGTACCCACGACGTCTAAAGTGAATGGAATTTACCCTCTGCTGTTACTTTTGGATGGCAGTGATTATGATGTGGAAAACAACTCGGGTTGTTGTGACTTGTTTTCATTTTGATATCAGGATGTTGTGGACGATGTTTACCATCTTTTCCTGGGTTCTGTTTCGGATTGTTTTTTGATCTGGTTGTTACCTCTATCTTTTCGACCCCTGGGTCTACCTATGTTTGCATGTGCATGTTTCCACTGAATAAAGTCCGTCAGGTAGGTTCTGTGCGATGATATGAGCAAATGTAGGATATACAGGGGGGAATGATAGGTTGATTATTTTAGTTATCATACATTCGCTAATTATTAATGTTACATTAATATTGATTGATTGATTATGCTTGCAAAGAAGAACGCTTATGCCTGCAATCATTAATTGAAGAACGCTTATGCTTTTAATAAAGATATAATGCTTGATTATAAATGTGAATGATTAACATTTACATTTATAATCCTTTTATTCATTATATGCTCACCTATATACTTATGAATGCTTAGTGCACTGTGTGAAAGGTTATGGAATGAGATAAGTTTTACAGACTAAACTTATTTCAGGAACGCAACCACCCTTTCGAGGACGTGGTTGGAATGAGATTGTTGGGATTCAGATAAACAGGAGCAAGGTTCAACAGTGGATGGAGCCATCAACACCAGCTGCAACGTGATGTTTTTGTAACAATAGCACACATGTACGTAATTTACACTCACATACACACACATAGTCAAACAAGTTCAGTGTGTCTCCAACAGCCCCCACCCTTTAGGTTGGACACACCTATGTAGTAGATTTCCCAATAAATAAGGTGGTGAAGGAGGAGATCGTCAGGGGTGACGTGCGGAGAACTGAAACCTAACGCTTCTCCTCGTTCCCTCCTGGTACCAGAATTGAGTCTCCTGTCTCCTCCTTGTGTTTTATTCCTGAGTGTCAAATTGGATAAACCTGACATTTTTGGGGGCTCGTCCGGGATCGCAATATACCTGACGCCTCCAGACGCTGAGTCGACGGCCAGGAAGACCGTGGCCACGGCAAAAACACCCTTTCCGGGACTGGGTTTCGGCTCCTCGTCTGGGGGCCGAGGGTTGACGCGAATCCCGAGGAGAGAGGACGACTCTTGGTGAGTAGGGCGGCGGTGTCCTGTACGTACTTAAACTCCGCATTGACACTCTTTCAAGGGTTGACTGAGTGTTGCGCGCCGGGTTTTTAGAAGTTGTAACATTTGATATGGTTTAAAAATATTGGGTCATTATAATAATGAAAAAACTACATTTTTTATTATTTTTTTAAAATACACGTATCTTTGCTTCTACTTGTGTACAGTGTGAAAGCTGCCCAGCAACAAATACGCTCTTTAAAACGATGTGCTCTTTCAAGACTATCTCTCTGACAAAGAGGCGTTCAAAGTGAATCTGCTCCGTGCAAAACACATGCACGTACCCCACGCAAGCCAAACGTCTATGTGAGTTAATCAGTAGCACGCAGCACTCAGTCTGAACTAGAGTCGGGCTTCAGGAACAACACGCTTCAAACTACGGTACATAAATCTCGCCAATGTTGCAGTTGGAATCTCCAACGGTCGAGACCGCAATTGAACTCAGCAAACTCGAGTCAACTTTGCTTTTTTTGTGGCTTTAAAAACTGCACAGGAAGATGACGCAGCAGTAAAAACAGTCGACGCTCTCTTACCCGCTTTGCACTCAAGTCAAGACGAAGGGAGTGACTTGACTTCTGTTTTGGTGTTGTCGTCCGCTCGCAGCGGTGCTTGGAAGTGGGAGGAGTGGCCGAGTCTCCGGCGCCCGACTTTGAACCCTGAACTCATCACGGCATCGTGATGTGCTGGAAAAACAAACAGAAGGTCTCGCTCGCCGGCCATTACATTAGGTACACTTACATAAGGTACACAAAGGTCCTTCCTTGCAACAAAATAGCTGCTTTTCTCCCTTTTTTTCTTTCTTTAATTCTTTCAACAGATTGCAATCAAACAAATTAGCAATGACGATGACAACAATTACGTTATATTGCTGTTGAAAATAAGAAAATACAAGAAACAATATTATTTTAATTCAATTGTACGAAATAGATCCTGTACACAAATAGTTTTTGATGACCAGATTTGTTTCCTCATTACTGTACAACGTTATTCTTATCATAATGAAGTTCTTGTAATATGATTTTTAAAATTAAAATATTTATAGTCAGACTTCATTCTTGTGAAACTGAGATATGCTTTTTTTTCCCATTATCATGACTTTATTGTTGTAAAATTATTTCCCCCCAGAAATGTACATCTTCATTCTTATTTATCTTGTAATATGACGGTTTTTGGGTCATATTAATATATTTTCCTCTCATATCAATAATTTATTCTTGTAAGATTTATTTTGATCATATTGTGATTTTTAAAGTACTGTTTTTACATATTATGGATTTGTTAATGTGAAATAATTTCTTTCTCCACATCATCAAACTGTGTTGTTTAACAGAATACTTGCCATACTGTATTACAATAATTTCATATTAAAAATTATTTTACCACCTCATAATGGAAAACCTCTGCAGATCTTGTGCTGTCATGTGACTCCCTAAATGTCAGGAAAAGACTACGAGAACACCTGAAATTTGGGGCTAAACAAAGGCATTTTTGGGAAAGGTGTGATGACTTCCATGAGTTTAAATGTGATGAACATAGCCACATCCCCACTTGTAAGAGGGTGTGCACATTTGTGCAACTGCATAGTTTCAATTATTAATGATTTCCCTCTTGATTAAAAAAAAAACTCACAACTTACTTGAGTTGTGCAAGTTATAGAACACATTCATGGCAGAAAAAGTATTTGAAATGATTCATCTTGTCTTGGTCTCAGCTTTTATTTCATAAAAACCTGCCATTCGCATAGGGGTGTGTAGACTTTTTATATCCACTGTATATTAGTCATTTTATATAATACAAATATTTGTGTGCTCTGTCAGTGTTTTGTGGCTAAAATGAAATGTGCAACTTGGACAAAAAAATTCTTACTAGAAGATATGAACATGAAAATATTAAAAAAGATTCATCTGAAACTGTTCTAAGAGAAAAAACAGGACATATTAAGATGAAGATTGTTGCAGAAGCAAAAAGTCAGTATTGTGGCGCCTGTCAAAAGCCCAATGAGGCCATAAGATATCATTGCTGTCGGTGGTCCCGATTCTTCTTGCCGGCCTCGGAATGGCTGATGCACGCGCTCCCATTGGGTGAGAATAGCCCGGCGGGCTCCGTCCCACTTTCCCGGTCCGATCAGGCGGTACTGATAAGGGGTGCACGGACCCAGCAGCACATGCCAAGCCAGTTTGGGGTCGCTGAGAAAGAGCCGCAAGATGTTAGGTCGAACCCCGGTCTCCACGGCCAGGGAATCCATGTACGGCAGGACGTCCACCAGCAGTGGGTTTTTCTTGCCATCAGTAAAACTAAAATCAAGAAGAAAACAAGAGTCCTGGAATGTTTGTACTTCATGTCGATGTTACTTCCGACAATTGGCTCCTAAAAATATCTTAATTAAACAATTGTTTGACTGATTGTAAATAATAACATAAAAAGCATTTGTTAAAAAACAAACCTTTAACGGTTTAATTACATATGATCAAATTGTTGGTTAATGTCAAAATACAATATTAGTCATGTAAACAATTTTAGATATGAATTTTCAATTTTGATTTATTGCAAATGAAAATAGTAAAATAAACAATTAGGTATTGCAAGCCAAATGTTAAAAACATTTTCACTTTTTAATTAATCTGATTGAAAATAATTGCTTACTTTTTTGGGAAATAAAGAATAGTCAAATATTTTATTTATACATTTTACATTTTTAAGTCACGGGGGGGGTGCTGGAGCCTATCCCAGCTGTCTCCGGGCAGTAGGCGGGGACACCCTGAATCAGTTGCCAGCCAATCGCAGGGCACACAGAGATGAACAACCATCCACGCTCACACTCACACCTAGGGACAATTTAGAGCACTCAATCAGCCTGCCATGATGTCTTTTGGAATGTGGGAGGAAACCGGAGCACCCGGAGAAAACCCACGCAAGCCCGGGGAGAACATGCAAACTCCACACAGGGAGGCCAGAGCTGGAATCGAACCCGGTACCTCTGCACTGTGAAGCCGACGCGCTAACCACTGGACTACCGGGCCGCCCTAATTCATTTATTGTAAAATATTAATTAAAAATACTACTAAAATTTAAAGAATTGGTTAATTTACTGTGAATAGTCAAATTGATAAAAATTGGCACAAATATAACCAAAGGTGCCATACCGTTTGCACCTTTTTGCCCTTTCTCTCTTGATGTCCTCCATCATGGCTTCCTGTGTGGGGAGACTTATCAAACCTGCATCAGGACACATAAGGAGAAAACAGTGGATGGATGGATGGCCAGTACGAGTTCACGTACAAAATCTGAATGTTTCACAGTGCGACTGGAGTATATTTAGGCAAGTGGCTATCAGCCTTACGGACGCTTCCTTTGTTCTCAGCACACCACGGCAAGGTCAAGGAACTTTAAAATGAACAGACTCTGTTCTGAAATAGGCAGCTGAGTTCCTTTCATCTCTGGTTTACCTTTAAAAACACGCGTGGCCCAGCGAGCCTGCAACTCTGCCAGAAGGTTGACGGCGCCGAGGCCGTCGATCAAGCCGACCACGGCTAGCGTGGGCGAGGTCAGGCCGAGCGCAAACACGTGGCGGTAGAGGCGGTGTAGGGGGCCCGGACTGCACTTGCCCTGCAGGTCGGGGGGCAGGAAAGGGAAGCTGTAGTTGTAGCCTGTGGCAAACACCACCACGTCCACCTGCCACACAAACGATAGGTTCCAATCCACTGGCACATCACCAAACAAAAATATGACAGAGTATTAACATGGTAGCCAGGCTGATCTTGTCTTAATTTACCCCCAAACTAACTTTTCCAGTTTGAGGTCTGGGCTCGTTCAATCGAACGCAAAGCCGGTAAACTCGCAGAAACTTATTCTGTTGTGTGAGTGGCAATCAGTTGATACAGAGGTTTATTTTACATTCTGCCCTCTAGTGGAAGAATTATTCATTACTCCACCTGTCACGATACGCCACGGTCACATTTATATAACCAAACATATTTGCAATGAGATAAGAATGGTTAGGATTCACTTCAGGGCACGACGTAGTGGCTAGACGCTCACCTTGTGAACTATGGTACCATCATCAAAGATGACATCTGAACCGTTGAAGCATTTGAGATTGGGTTTGACCTCGACGCGTCCTGAGATGATGCGAGCCGGCAGGTCGTCATTCACAACGGGAATCTGAGAGTAAAAGCTGACAGTACCACAGCTTCTTTGCAATTATACAAAAATTTTATCTCTCATCATATCACGGTTCACTTTTTTTTGTGGAAATGTAAACATTCAATCGCCTTACCTGTGTTTTGGTTGGATGCCATACAGTCGGTGATCAAAGGACCGATTGAGCTTCTTCTCTGTCATCTGGTTGACCCACGAAAGAAACAGCTTCCTCTTCAACCCGTCAATCCGGGAGTTCCCAATGAGGTCCCTTGGGAGGCCGCCGGGACCCACGCGGCCCACCACCCACGCTCCGCTTCTGGTGCTGAGGTGCACCTGCACGCTCGGCACAAACAGAAGCGAGATTTCAAGATAGCTTCTTCATCGACATCCGCGGATGGTTGTTACCTTCTCGGCAACTCGACTGATATCCACGGCAATGTCGCCTCCCGAGTTCCCCATGCCGACTACCATCACCCGTTTCCCCTGCAGACCCTCGGGGCTGCGGTATTCCCAGCTATGGAAATATTTGCCTTCAAAGCACTCAAAACCTGAAAGCAAACCAAACCAAACAAAACAAGACAGGCTGGATGGATGGATTATTTTATGCTCATGGAACCATTTGCAAATTAATGAATTGATCTATGATTGATTCAGGTCATATCATATTTTTTGTTGTATTCATCCGGCCTTAAAGGACGGTCCCTGAAAATATTGTCTGACATTAAACCGGTCCGTGGGGCAAAAAAGCTTGGGGACCGCTGCTGTCATAGATGGGATCCCAGTGCTAGCATAGAAGCACCTGGTGCTCGTACCTGGGAAGTCATTAAGGGGCAGGTGCGGCGTGGTGTAGTGTCCCGTGCAGACCATCACGGCGTCAAAAATGTGACTCTCCCGCTGGCCATCGCACCGCTTGGTCTCCACTTCCCAACGACCGGTGGCTGCAAAGTCTGGAGTCCGCCTCACATCCACCACAGCAGTCTGAAGGCACACAATGGAGACAGGGCCCACAAATATGGTGTTAACAAAAAACAACAACAAAAAACATTCAACTTGCCATGCAAACTTCATAAAAAAATTATTATTCCCCAATATTTGTTAATATTAAAAAAATATATATATATTTTTATAGTGGTACCTTGATTCACACATACAACTCCTTCAAAATGGACCCAATCTTTTTTTCTTTCTGATTTCGACCTGGCGAGTTTGTGACACCCCACCTTGAAGCGGATGTGCTGCAGCAAGTTGAAGGACTGGGCGTAGAGGCGCAGGTAGAGCAGCACCTCGGAGTGGTGCATGTTGTTGGGGAGGTGGGCCGGCGGCGGGAAGTCGCTGAAGGTCATCATCTCCTTGGAGGTGTTGATGATCACCGACTGATAAATGTTGGCTCGACCCGGCTCTGGTTCTTCCTGCAAGAATCGCAGATTACGGGACAAAAATTGATTATCTAACAGGATGATCAAAAGATAGTGACGCCTTGACAAGTAAAAGCTCACAGACCACCGTGAAGCGTTTCAAATCAAATATTCTCATTTTGTTAGATGACTAACAAAAGCTTAAAGTGATCCAAATGTGCTGTGACCCGACTAAGCTAAAGGTTATAAAGTAACTGGCCAGCCAACAAACACATGGATCAAAACGTAGTACTGCAAATAGCCAGCCCACGTTGGCTATTATGTCATTTCTCGTTTTACTTTATATTGAACCCTTTCAGGGACAGCGGTTACTATTATTAATTTATTTCATTGGGACAGTGCACATTAATCAACATAACAGTGTAAATGGGCCGGATTTAGCATAAATGCTAGTTCTCAGCCATAGTCCCAAGGCAGATTATTTAACATTTTCTGATCAAACCTCAGAATTTTCCCATTTCAGAGTTTTATAGAACAGACCATGACCCCGAATCTAATGAGCCGATGACAAACAACTGAGGATGAATGACATTCACGACCTAAAATGTGTCTTTTATACTTGGTAGAAGAAAAGATAGATGGTTGTATTTTAACATTCAACTTCATTCAGATTCTTTTTTTTTTTTTAAGACAGGATGTGTGGTAAGGCAAAAATACGAGTTTGCTAGCTGACGCTCACCTTGAATCTCCACAGACCACCGATGTCAGAGCCGCTCTCGAAGCAGGTGGGCTTCATACCTTCATCCAAGCAGGACTTGATGCTGGTCAGACCCGAGGGCCCCGCGCCAATCACGGCTACCGTCAGAGCCATGTTGCCAACTGATGGACCTTCGACTTAAGGGCAGCAACCGCACACCTGAACGAGTGACTAATTAACTATCTTTGTGTTTCTGTTTCTCTGCTTTTTTCATGGGGGGGAGTGGCCCTGCTTGCCCCACCCTCTGCACGCCCCTGGTACACAACCATCAAAACGTTTTTAGGGAGTGGGGAGGATGCATCCATCCATCCATCCATTTTCTGAACCGCTTTATCCTCAAGGGTCGCGGGGGGCGGGGGGGGGTGCTGGAGCCTATCCCAGCTGTCTTCGGGCAGTAGGCGGGGGACACTCTGAACTGGTTGCCAGCCAATCGAGCTGTAAATAAATGTTACTTTTGTCATACAGCACACTTTTGCCATACAATTAAATATGTCAGGTCAAAAAAGACTTTTTTAATAGTTTCTTTTATAAAAAGTACATCAGTAAAAAAATAAAATAAAAGACTGCCATTATATTATTATTTTTAATAAAAAAAAAGAAGTATTTAAATAAGACATTGAGATATTAACCCTTCAAAAGTGGATACAAAAAATAATGCAGTACTTTTTTTAAATCAATGTTCTGTTGGTCCGTATCTTCCATATCTTCGATATAAACCAAAATTGTATTTCCACTTAAAAATGAATACAATGCATGAATTTTGTTGCACCACGAGTAATTCAAGCATACTTTTTTAATTTGGGAGCAAAATCGAATGGACCCAGACATTTATACTGAAAAGACTAAAAATGCATACTTTCTGTCTTAACCACACCCCTATTCAAATTCAAAATCGGTCTCAGTGATTGGCTGGCTGAATGGGCAACCTACACTTGGATACACTTGGTGACTGCCCTCTTAGATCGCCCCCTTGGGACCAGTTGGTGTGATTTACTGCTGGTCAAGAAGCGCTGTGAATTTGAACAAATCCATTTTTGGATGGTCGACAGTCTGTTGACTGTGTGAGACATATAAAGGTTGGAATGTGCCGTGAGAGTGAAAGACGGTCAGTTTAGGAACAGTTTGAACAGGTTCAGAATTTCAAGAAAGACTGCAAACATCTTTGGAACCTTTTACTGAACCCTGCTTTGTGGGTAACACAGCTGACTTCAGACACAAGGACTAATCTTCAAATCCTGGTTGGAATAAAACTGTAATGTTCACATAGGTAGGACACACATAAACTCAGGTCGCTTAACATGGATAAAAATGGGTGGCTGGGGAAACAGTTCGAAAATTGTACTATTTTTGGAAATGTTATAATCATATAATACTTATTATTTATAAGTCCAGGAAGTAGGTCAAGTCTTGTTTTAACTGCCTATTCATGTTTCCGATAGTAAAAAGATACCCCCATTATTAAATTGCTCAATTGAAACATTAATATATGATATTAACACCCAATACCACCCAGAGTGTCCTTTCTGTCTAGAATATGTAACATTATGGCAGTCGTCGTTGAAAATCAAACCAAACATGCAAGGATTTTGTTCCAGCTTCCATGAAAATCACAGCAAGCATCCTGCTCCTTTAGTGTCGTCTCAACATTGATCTTAAGTTGATCAATAACCACAAGGGTGTAAGTGCTGTGAATGTGTAACTTTCATACATGTGGATATATATACGTTCACTTCAAGGAGTGCATCCATTTTATTGCCGTTTTGACTCTGAGGTGGATTGTCCCATTGGTAGCCACATTTGTTACGGGGAGTGAACACCCCTCTTTCGGAATGGTTTGCCCCAGCAGCACGGGGAAGGGGCGTGCGCTTGCTTGTACGGCACAGTATTGAATACAGCGGCACATAAACAACACTGATGTCCGGTGTCTTTCTTATGCACAAACTATACAGAAACAAAATTGCTCAACATGCGCTTTTTTAGCTTGACTTGCATCGAAATGTAATTTCTCCTTCCTCCTTCGCATGTGTTTCAAGGGACATCAATTTACTGAAATAGTTAAAAAACTAACTAACTAGCATACGACTTCAAAAGTAGCAAGAACAAGCCATGCACTTCATTTCATTGTTAAAAGGCCACAGACAGGCTTACATGCACGCACACCCACGCATAAATGCAAATAAAATAAAATAAAATAGAGCACCATAAACCCATGCCTCATGTTGGTGAGATAGCTAGCTCGCTAACTATTTCAACATGTTACCTCACGTTACTGATAGTAGTGTTTCCCCGTTTATGGGAATGTACAGGTGTGTGTGTGAGCACCTTGTTAGAGGGACTGTACTTGGAAACATTATCTCAGCCACCCATCCTCTCGAGGGTAGAGGGTGTGCTGGAGCCTATGCTAGCATGACTGCGGAAGTACAGTATTCATGGTATGAGGAGAGGTTTTGGGAGACAAATGACAAAACAGGCTTGGGAATCACTGGTTAAGCTAACGAGCTTGCTAGCTAAACATTTTGCCCCACACAAAGTGCACTTGGTTGTGGTCATGTAGTTACTGTGTTTATAAATTAATATGTTTGTAAACGGCATGAATGTAAATATTTAGCAGAACACTAGCTTAAAATATTTCAAGTTTTGGAAGACAGAGTCCGTTAAGTATTGTAGAAGGATCCGCACAGCAGGGCTGCGCTCGAGAAAAGCACTATGCCCACTACGGAGGACGGCGCTCTTGGCACCATTCGGATCTTAAGGGCTTTCGGGTCCACTTTTTTGTTGAATGGCCAAACCACCCTGTCCCACTGAGAAAAGATGGCCTGGCGAGCCCCGGCCCAACGACCTGGCCCGCTCAGTCGGTACTGATAGGATGTGAAAGGCCCAAACAACACCTGGAGTGCCAATCTGGGATCTTTCAGGAGCAGCAGTGCCATGTTTGGTTTAACCCCGATCTGAGATGCCACTGAATCCAGGTAGGACATGTACTTCACTTGGATGGGGGTACCCTCGTAGCAGGTGTACCTAAGAGAGGACAAACCCCCTTTTTCAAGACAAAGGTGGCAATGGACAATGATCTTTGCTGTTCTTCTTGTACCTTTGGTGCATCGTTCCTGTTTCTGTCGCTATTTTATCCAGCATCATCTCCTCGGTAGGTAACTTTGCTAAACCTACAGAAGAGCGTGAAAAACGATGTTATTTTATTGCGGTCCAACTTCTTATAATTAAGACTTAACAGACCAGATTTTGGGGTTTTACCTTTGAAAACTCTGGTGGCCCAGCGGGCCTGCATCTCTGCCAGCGGTGATTGTGACCCCTGGCCAAAAATGAACCCCACCATTGCCAGTGTGGGTTTGGAGAGCCTGGGTGGGAACACATGTTTGTAGAGGCACAAGTGGTAACCTGACAACTCCTGCATGTTCGGTGACAGGAAGGGGAAGCTGTATTTGTATCCTGTCGCGAACACCACCACGTCCACCTAAAGAAATAAATGCATAGTGTCTTGAAAAAGTATTCATACCCCCTTTTCACATTTTGTGGCCTTAAAATCAGCGTTTTAAGTTTTGCCTATTCCTAGCTGTTGAGAACATATGATGCTACGTCACTTTGTTTTGTCTTGTTCCATCTCGCCTCCCCGCACCTGTTTTTGTTGATGATGCTAAGCTAGCCAGTTCGTGATTGGTGTTTTGTGTTTTGGACCCTTTTCTTTGAGGGTTTTAAGTAAAATTCTGACCTAGTTTGAGTACTGAGAGTCTGGTGTATTGTGTACAATGTAAATGTTCAGCAGCACATGTTCATGAGCCACAAAAGGTGTTGCTGTTCATTTAGCAATGGCCTTCAAATGAGCTGAGCGGTTAACTTGTCAGCATGGGAACAACAGCGTCTATGAGATCATTTCAGTGACCACATGTTTTTTACGAACATACCTGGTCTACAGCACTGCCGTCGGCAAAGACCAAAGTGGATCCACGGAACTCCTTGATGTTTTCCTTCACCCGAATACGGCCTGAGATTATCCGAGCCGGTAGTGCGTCACTTACCACTGTGTTTTTCTCAGAAATACTGACACACAGAGGAATAGGTTAATACACTTTTTTTCTTCAATGACTCCCTAAATGCCATCGCAATTACTATTTTTAAAAAAGTAGTAAACTATGATTAAGAAAACCCCCCAAAACAAAACGTTTTTCAGTGAAAAAAGGTTTGTTATTATTTTTTTTCTCAATCTTTACAAGAACATAGGATAAAAAAAATCATAATCTTACAAGAACGTCTTATTTTTCAAGCTCGTTGTAATACATGAATATTAAAGTCAGAGTTTAACAAGGGAACAGAGTAATATTGTAACAAAAGAATATCAAAAATCCAACAGAATTATCGTAAGATTACACTAATTATTTTTAAAAAAAAGCAGTATGTTGAAGAAATTATCCGGCTGTCCTAAAAAAAAAACACGTATTCATTTATTTATTTTTAAATAATTGCGGTGGCAACAAATGGGGTAGGGGTAAGTTGATTGAACATTTTTACTGACTATAGTGGTAGTATCAGAGCCATAACAGAGACGGGACGATGGCAGTGTCCAAGAGAATTCTGCAGTTCTGGGAAAGGGCTGCATAGTTTAACACTCACTTCTCCCGCCCTGTTGTGTTGTGAGCACTTGCCACTGTCCGACAAGTGTCGCCCATGTCACACCCGGATAAGATGTGGTGATGTGGTGTCGCTGTGTGAAAGCGCTTTTCTATCCTGACTAGATTCTGTGTGATAAAGCAAATAAATGCAGGGTCTTCCGTTACAGCTCGGATACTACCTCCAAAAGCTTTCAGAAGGAAACGTGACATTGGTACCTGTGTCGTGGCTTCAGTCCATAGAGCTCATGATCAAAAACCTGATTCAACTTATTCTCCATTATCCTGCAGCTATGAGAAGGGAAAAGGCTTTTGAGCATCTGATCCATGCGGGAGTTGTACATCATGTCCACCGGGAGGCCCCGGGGTCCCACGCGGCTTATGACCCATACGCCGCTCCTTGAGCACAGGTACACCTGCAGGTCACCATGCAATCTCATGGTTAATTCACTTTTCGGGTGAAAGTGTGTGTGTGTGTGTGGGGGGAGTTTGGTTACCCTCAATATTGCGATTCAGTGCAATAATTTTTTCAAGGTCCTCTTCCCAAACAAACACAAGCAATAAATTAATCTGTATTGCAAACAACAAAATCCGTTGTTGTTTTTTTGACTGTGTACGAGAGAATTTGCCTTTCCGATCTATGTAGGTGGACAATCAAAGTTTAATCATCATTTTGAGGGCTCTGTGAAACGGAAAGTCCCTGTAGAGTGAAAATATGTGTCTTGTAAATTTGACACTCCACAGAAAAGAGTTTTGTTCACATCCCTGCCAAATTTCAATTATTAAAAACAATATGAGTTTAATTAATTATTCAGCCTCAGTTAATTCTTTCACCAATCAGGTTTTAGATTTAAAAAAAAAGGCGTGGTCAGGTATTTATTGTTCGAGGTGTAAACGTCACTGTTTAAGTAAATACACACCTGTTTCGCAACCTGACTGATGTCCACCGCGATGTCACCTCCGGAACTTCCAATCCCGATGACAACCACTGTTTTCCCGCGCATACCTTCAGCGTTTCGGTATTCCCAGCTGTGAAAGTACTTGCCAGTGAAGCTCTCTATACCTGGACCGTGGACATTTTTTCCAAAAAAGAACCTGTGATCTCTGTCAAACTGTGCACAAACGTTTGACAAGAAAGTGATCAGTCCCGAAAAGCAGATTAGCCAATAAGAATACAGGATCACCTTCAAGTCTGTTCCAGGGTAACTAATGCGTTCTACCTAAAATTATGGTTGTTAACGTCAGGCCAAGTGGCTAGCAAGATTATGTACTAGCACAATCTGAATTTCAACGCAACTCAGCAAAATGTCCTCTTTTTCGGGAATCTCTAAAAGATTCTCGTGAGCACTACTTCTGACAACATAAAGATTTTCAGCTCATGCCATCATAGTTTCTAAGCACCAAAATGGCCACAAGATGGTGGCAGAGAGGCGAGTTTCTTTTCAGTGAAAGATGAAGGACAGCTTCCAAGGAAATTCTCAGAGTAGGTGAATTTGCAAAGAAGTTCTCTCTCCTGCTAAATGATTAGGAACGTTTTTAGCGGGGCAAACACCTCCTGAAAATTCAACCGATAAACATTATTGCCATGCTTCCTGAGCTCCACAAATAGTGAGGTTCAATCTTGCAATCAATGACGGGGTGGGTACCTGGAAAGTCCTTGAGTGGCAGGTTGGGGGTGGTGAATAGTCCCGCGCAGACCATCACGGCGTCGAAAACCTCACTTTCCTGCCGCCCGTCGCACCCCTCGGTCTCTACGACCCACTGACCGGTGTCAGCATAGTCCGGAGTCTGCCTAATGCTGACCACAGCCGTCTTGAGACAAACATCAGCAAATATAAATGCACGCTTGAATAAGTGCGGGTTAAACTTAAAAACTAACGTTCTGTTACGGCTTTATTCCAAAATGGAATAAATTCTGTGAAATTTGTGCAAACAGTGCTCTGCATATTTATTGGCACGCCAGGTTAAGGAGTGTTCTTACGTTTCTAATTTTATCTATTCATTCATTCATCTTCCGAACCGCTTGATCCTCACTAGGGTCGCGGGGGGTGCTGGAGCCTATCCCAGCTGTCTCCGGGCAGTAGGCGGGGGACACCCTGAATCGGTTGCCAGCCAATTGCAGGGCACACAGAGACGAACAACCATCCACGCTCACACTCACACCTAGGGATAATTTAGAGTGCTCAATCAGCCTGCCATGCATGTCTTTGGAATGTGGGAGGAAACCGGAGCACCTGGAGAAAACCCACGCAAGCCCGGGGAGAACATGCAAACTCCACACAGGGAGGCCGGAGCTGGAATCGAACCGGGTACCTCTGCACTGTGAATCCAACGTGCTAACCACTGGACTACCAGGCCGCCCTAATTTTATTTATTTATTTTTTAAATCTGCGACCATTCCTCTCTGCACAATCTCTCAAAATCATCCATATGGCACACACACACACACACACACACACACACACACACACACACACACACACACACACACACACACACACACTGGAAGCGGATGTGCTGCACTAGGCCAAAGTTCTGCGCATATTGTCGGAGGTAAAGCAGCACCTCGGAGTGGTGCATGTTGTTGGCAAGCTCTGCAGGAGGCGGGAAGTCACTGAAGGCCATCCTCTCCTTGGAGCTGTTGAGTACCACAGACTCGTAGATATTGGCCCGTCCGGGCTCCGGTTCCTCCTGTCATGTGTCGACAACAAGTTGTTGGCTAAATCTCAGCCGAAAATGTTTTTTGTTTCGAAGGCAAACCTTAAATCTCCATAGACCGCCGATGTCAGGACCGCTCTCAAAGCAGGTGGGCTGCAGACCTTCTTCCAAGCAGGATTTGATGCTGGTTAGGCCTGACATCCCGGCGCCAATCACGGCTACCTTCTGAACCATGCTGGAGACAAAAGATGACATGTTGGGGTTCAAGACGGTGTGTGTTTTCTACGGAAGCTCTACTGAGTTCCATGACAGTTTTTCCCACTCTCTGATGTCCTCAGCATATTTGTCCATTCCTTTATTCTTCCTTTGGGCCATTTGCCATAAAACAAAAACAAAACATTCCTCATGGTCTACAGTACACAGATGTTTAACAATGTCTTTCCATGTGGAAATGATTTGTGCAAAACAGCAAGCATGACAGTGAGTGTGGCTGACGCACCACAAACAAGAAAACTTGTGCACGAAAGCAAACAACACGTAGCAAGAACAGTACCTTGGAAAAGATATGTAGTCCTCACAAAAATCACAAAATTAACTCCCGTGGATTCATTCCCGTTCACAAGAACAGCTGAAGTGAATTGTCAGGCTTCTTAAGTCAGCCAAACGTACGAGTCTGTGCGTGTCTTTGCCTTTTCAAAATTATCATTCTTACAGGCTACGCCCTCGTTTCTGGTGTCAGCTGGAGTTGGCAGTCTGATGAACGCTTAATTCAGGAAGACAACAATGAAGCAAAGTATAAATTGAGCAAAAACCTTTGTAGTTTTTAGTTGTAACAGCAACACAGTTACAAAATGTGACACAATAACCACAGAACAGGAAATGGAAATTACGGCGGCAGTGAAAAGCATCTGGATGTTCTTTCCACGTGTAATCCTGTTAGGTAACAGAGTGATTGGTACAAAGGAGCACAAAATAAAACATTATTTGATAAACAAATGCTGTGTGTTTGAGTAAAAAAACCTCTTTATCCAGATAGTTTCTTTTTATTTTTTTTACAGAAAAAGTAGAATATTTTTTAGACTTTTCCTTTATACAAAGTATCTTCAAGGAAAATCTACCATAATTTGGAGATTTTAAAAATCCAACTATCTAGCTAACTATGATGTTAAAAATGATCTGCTGAAGCTAGCAAACAAACACTCACTCACTTATAACTCCAAAGTTATTTGTTTGCCTGTCAGCTAACAAAGTAATGAGCTTGCTATCTACTTGCTAACCATGATTGAAAAAAGTTGCTTATTTTGTGGCTATTAAGTGTCTTTTTCCCCCCTCAAATCCAGCCAGCTAACAGACACATTTGCTAGCTCGATACAGTACTACTTATTTCATACTTTTTAAAATTTTTGGAGTGGAAACCAAGCAGTAGATTCCAAAAACAAGAGAAAGTAGTTCAGACCATTGCTTTATGCGCTTTTTCAAAAAAACTCAAATTTTCCTTCCTTTTTTTTTTTTTAAATAGCATATGCTAACATAAATAGCAGGAAACCAACAGCAAAAAGGCTATCAATTAGCACTTGTATGAGCAGAAAAGGAGTTTGCTTTTCGTCTTTGACTTGAGTTGTCTGTCACAATGTGAAACTTGTTTTTCCACCTGACTGTCAATGAACCCTCTGAGGTCAAGGCTTTGCACTTGCTTCAGTTTACTTCATAGCAACTTTGACTATCATCAGTAAGATGAGAGTCATGTAACACCATCTAAGCATGCATTGATAGGCTGCGTGTTTTCTTGGAGGTGTGGTTTGCAGCTGTACTGGCACATTCAGGAGCATACAAACTACACGTGTCCTCGGGGGCCTCCATTCTGTGATGCAATATGAACGACATGAACCTAAGAGGGAAGGAAACAAGTTTCTCTGGAGATAAAAAGCTGATTTTTCTGAAAACATTAATTTGGGTTTCAGATCAAAATATGAACATGAAATAACACTTCTGAATTCCAGCTTTTATTTTGTGGTATTTAGATTTAGGCATGTTCAACAAGTCTGGGGAGGGCATATTTTGTTTGGAGCCACCCGCGTTTGAAGTGAGCAAAAGTACTGTAACATGTGACTGATGGGTGTTTGTGTCACATTGCGAGGTGGTGGTGGACCCCAAAAAGCAGGCAAGAGGGAGGAGCATGGCTAACGTGACAAATTGTATGAAAACATAGAGAAAAGTATATCCAAAACAAAGTATCAAACAAAAACCTTGGCAGAAGCTCAAAACCAATAGCAACAGAAACATGACCTAAACATACGACTTCGAAAGCAGCAAGAACAAGCCATGCACTTCATTTCATTGTGAACAGGCCACAGACAGGCTTACATGCACGCACACCCACGCATAAATGCAAATAAAATAGAGCACCATAAACCCAAATTAAAGGGCCAACCGCCCAACATGTTTCTACAGCAGAATGGATTCACATTACCAACAGTGATAGCTAGCTTGCTAACTATCAACGCAACATGTTGCCTCATGTTGGTGAGATAGCTAGCTCGCTAACTATTCCAATGTTACCTCACGTTACTTATATCAGTGTTTCCCGTGTATGGGAATGTACAGGTGTGTGTGTAAGCACCTTGTTAGAGGGACTGTACTTGGGAAACATTATCTCAGCCACCCATCCTCACGAGGGTAGAGAGCGTTCTGGAGCCTATGCTAGCATGACTGAGGAAGTATTCATGGTATGACGAGAGGTTTTGGGAGACAAACGACAAAACAGGCTTGGGAATCACTGGTTAAGCTCACTAGCTTGCGAGTGAAACATTTTAACTCCCACAAAGTCCACTTGGTTGTGGTAATGTAGTGACCGTGTTTATAAACTAATAAGATTGTAAACGGCATGAATGTAAATATTTAGCAGAACACTAGCTTAAAATATTTCAAGTCTTGGAAGACAGAGTCCGTTAAGTATTGTAGAAGGATCCGCACAGCAGGGCTGCACTCGAGAAAAGCACTATGCCCACTACGGAGGACGGCGCTCTTGGCACCATTCGGATCTTAAGGGCTTTCGGGTCCACTTTTTTGTTGAATGGCCGAACTACCCGGTCCCACTGAGAAAAGATGGCCTGGCGAGCCCCGGGCCAACGACCCGGCCCGCTCAGTCGGTACTGATAGGATGTGAAAGGCCCAAACAACACCTGGAGTGCCAATCTGGGATCTTTTAGGAGCAGCAGCGCCATGTTTGGTTTAACCCCGATCTGAGATGCCACTGAATCCAGGTAGAGCATGGAGTTCACCTGGATGGGGGTACCCTCGTAGCAGGTGTACCTAAGAGAGGACAAACCCCCTTTTTCAAGACAAAGGTGGCAATGGACAATGATCTTTGCTGTTCTTCTTGTACCTTTGGTGCATCGTTCCTGTTTCTGTCGCTATTTTATCCAGCATCATCTCCTCGGTAGGTAACTTTGCTAAACCTACAGAAGAGCATGAAAAACAATGTTATTTATCTTATTGCAGTCCAACTTCTGATAATTAAGTCTTTCCAGACCAGATTTTGGGGTTTTACCTTTGAAAACTCTGGTGGCCCAGCGGGCGTGCATCTCCGCCAGTGGTGGTTGTCCCCCCTGGCCTAAGATCAAGCCCACCATTGCCAGCGTGGGTTTGGAGAGCCTGGGTGGGAACACGTGCTTGTAGAGGCACAGGTGGAAACCTGACTTCTCCCGTAGGTTTGGTGACAGGAAGGGGAAGCTGTATTTGTATCCTGTAGCGAACACCACCACGTCCACCTAAAGAAATAAATGCATAGTGTCTTGAAAAAGTATTCATACCCCATTTTCACATTTTGTGGCCTTAAAATCAGCGTTTTAAGTTTTGCCTTGTAATAAATTCCTAGCTGTTGAGAACATATGACGCTAAGATGGCCACTTTGTTTTGTCTTGTTCCATCTCGTCTCCCCCCACCTGTTTTTGTTTATGATGCTAAGCTAGCCAGTTCTGGATTGGTGTTTTGTGTTTTGGACCCTTTTCTTTGAGGTTTGAAGTCAAATTCTGACCTAGTTTGAGTAGTGAGAGTCTGGTGTGTTATGTACAATGTAAATGTTCAGCAGCACATGTTTAGGTCCTGCTGTTCATTTAGCAATGGCCTTCAAATGAGCTGAGCGGTTAACTTGTCAGCATGGGAACAACAGCGTCTATGAGATCATTTCAGTGACCACATGTTTTTTACGAACATACCTGGTCAACAGCACTGCCGTCGGCAAAGACCAAAGTGGATCCACGGAATTCCTTGATGTTTTGCTTCAACCGAATGCGGCCTGAGATTATCCGAGCCGGTAGCGCGTCACTCACCACTGTGTTTTTCTCAGAAATTCTTCAAGAGAGGAATGGATTAATATCCTTTTTTTCCCCCAAATGACTCCCTAAATGCCATAGGAATTACAATTTTTAAAAAAGTTGAAAGCTATGATTAAAAAAAAAAGAAAAGCATTCTCAATGAAAAAAGGTTTGTTGTTATTCTTTTTTTCCCCTTAATCTTTACAAGAGCAAACGGTAAAAAAAATAAAATCATAATCTTACAAGAACGTCTTATTTTTCCAAGCTCTTCGTAATACATTAATATTAAAGTCAGAGTTTAACAAGGGAACAAAGGAATATTTTAACAATATCAAAAATCCAACAGAATTATCGTAAAATTGCACTAATTATTTTTGAAAAAAAAATAGCAGTACAGTATATTGAAGAAAATAATCCGGTTGTCCCCCCAAAAAACAAAACTTTATAATATGTATTTATTCATGTGTTTATTTTTAAAGAGCGGTGACAACAATTGGAGGGGTGGGGGGAATGAAGCTGACTGAACATTTTTATTGACTTTAGTGGTAGTATCAGAGCCATAACAGAGACGGGACAATGGCAGTGTGCAAGAGAATTCTGCAGTTCTGGGAAAGGGCTTCGTAGTTTAACGCCCGACACTCACTTATCCCGCCCTGTTGTGTTGTGAGCACTTGCCACTGTCCGACAAGTGTCGCCCATGTCACACCCGGATAAGATGTGGTGATGTGGTGTCGCTGTGTGAAAGCGCTTTTCTATCCTGACTGGATTCTGTGTGATAAAGCAAATAAATGCAGGGTCTTCCGTTACAGCTCGGATACTACCTACCAAAAGCTTTCAGAAGGAAACGTGACATTGGTACCTGTGTCGTGGCTTCAGTCCATAGAGCTCATGATCAAAAACCTGATTCAACTTATTCTCCATTATCCTGCTGCTATGAGAAGGGAAAAGGCTTTTGAGCATCTGATCCATGCGGGAGGTGTACATCATGTCCGCCGGGAAGCCCCGGGCTCCCACACGGCTTACGATCCATGCGCCGCTCCTTGAGCACAGGTACACCTGCAAGTCACCGTGCAATCTCATGGTTAATTCTATGGCTGAAAGAATTTTTTAATTTTTTTATTTTTGTATGCCCTCAATATTGCGATTCCGCGCCATTATTTTTCAAGGTCCTCTTCCCAAACAAACACAAGCAATAAATTAATCTGTATTGCAAAGAACAAAATCCTTTAGGCTTGCACTAAAATAAAGTCAAATGCACCATAAATCAACATGAAAGATATCAATCTGAATTGTTAACTTTGTAAACACTTAAATAACAATATAACTCTACAGTGTATAAATAAAATATACAAATATAATATCTAAAATAAATAAAGCCTAACGACCGACCAACAAAAATGAAACAGAAGTTTATTTATTTATTTACTTTATGTAGTTGCAGTCTTAACAGAGTAAAATTGACACTTAGAAAAAAAATTCAGAAAAAAAATGTTGCTCAAAGTATTTCTTTATTTTTTACTGTGTACGAGAGAATTTGCCTTTCCGATCTATGTAGGTGGAGAATCAAAGTTTAGTCATCATTTTGAGGGTTCTGTGTAACGGAAAGTCCCTGTAGAGTGAAAATATGTGTCTTGTAAATTTGACACTGTACAGAAAAGAGTTTTGTTAACATCCCTGTCAACTTTAAATGATTTTTAAAAATCCACACACACTTTTTAGTGTAAAATGTACTTGATTGTGGCAATTACAATGTCAATATGAGTTTAATTAATTATTCAGCTTCAGTTAATTCTTTCACTAATCAGGTTTTAGATTAAAACAAAAAGGCGTGGTCGGGTATTTACTGTTCCAGGTGTAAACGTCACTGTTTAAGTAAGTACACACCTGTTTCGCAACCTGACTGATCTCCACCGCGATGTCACCTCCGGAAGTTCCAATCCCGATGAGAACCACTCTTTTCCCACGCATAGCTTCAGCGTTTCGGTAATCCCGACTGTGAAAGTACTTGCCAGTGAAGCTCTCGATACCTGGACCGTGGACATTTTTTCCAAAAAAGAACCTGTGATCTCTGTCAAACTGTGCACAAACGTTTGACAAGAAAGTGCTCAATCCCGAAAAGCAGATTAGCCAATCAGAATACAGGATCACCTTCAAATCTGTTCCAGGGTAACCAATGCGTTCTACCTAAAATAATCATTGTTAATGTCAATCCAAGTGGCTCGCAAGATTATATACTAGCGCAATCTGAATTCGAACGCAATTCAGCAAAATTTGAAGATTATCGTAAAATCTTCAGCTCATGCCATCATAGTTTCTAAGCACCAAAATGGCCACATGGTGGCGGCAGAGAGGCGAGTTTCTTTTCAGTGAAAGATGAAGGACAGCTTCCAAGGAAATTCTCAGAGTAGGTGAATTTGCAAAGTTCACACTCCTGCTAAATGATTATGAAGGTTTTTAGTGGGGCAACCACCTCCTGAAAATTCTACCGCAAAACGTTCGTGCCAAGCTCCACAAATAGTGAGGTTCACTCTTGCAATAAATGACGGGGAGGGTACCTGGAAAGTCCTTGAGTGGCAGGTTGGGGGTGGTGAATAGTCCCGCGCAGACCATCACGGCGTCGAAAACCTCACTCTCCTGCCGTCCGTCGCCCCCTCGGTCTCTACCACCCACTGACCGGTGTCAGCATAGTCCGCAGTCTGCCTGATGCTGACCACAGCCCTCTTGAGACAAACATAAGCAAATATAAAGGCACGCTTGGATAAGTGCGGGTTAAACTTAAAAACTAATGTTCTGTTACGGCTTTATTCCTAAATGGAATAAATTCTGTGAATTTTGTGCAAACAGTGCTCTGCATATTTATTGGCACGCCAGGTTAAGGAGGGTTCTTACGTTTCTAATTTTATTTATTCATTTATTTTAATCTGTGACCATTCCTCTCTCAAAATCATTCATATTGCACACACACACCTGGAAGTGGATGTGCCGCAGTAGGCCAAAGTTCTGCGCGTATTGTCGGAGGTAAAGCAGCACCTCGGAGTGGTGCATGTTGTTGGTGAGCTCTGCAGGAGGCGGGAAGTCACTGAAGGCCATCCTCTCCTTGGAGTTGTTGAGTACCACAGACTCGTAGATATTGGCCCGTCCGGGCTCTGGTTCCTCCTGTCATGTGTCGACAACAAGTTGTTGGCTAAATCTCAGCCGAAAATGTTTTTTGTTTCGAAGGCAAACCTTAAATCTCCATAGACCGCCGATGTCAGGACCGCTCTCAAAGCAGGTGGGCTGCAGACCTTCTTCCAAGCAGGATTTGATGCTGGTTAGGCCTGACATCCCGGCGCCAATCACGGCTACCTTCTGAACCATGCTGGAGACAAAAGATGACATGTTGGGGTTCAAGACGGTGTGTGTTTTCTACGGAAGCTCTACTGAGTTCCATGACAGTTTTTCCCACTCTCTGATGTCCTCAGCATATTCATCCATTCCTTTATTATTCCTGTATTTGCCATAAAACAAAAACAAAACATTCCTGATGGTCCACAGATGTTTAACAATGTCTTTCCATGAGGAAATGATTTGCGCAAAAGAGAAAGCACACTCAATGTCATGGAGTGTGGTTGACGGACCACAAACATGAAAACGGTGCACGAAAGCAAACAAGAACAGTACCTTGGAAAAGATACGTAGTCCTAAAAAAAAAAAAATCACAAAATTAACCTCCGTGGATTCATTCCTGTTCACAAGAACAGCTGAAGTGAATTGTCAGGCTTCTTAGGTCAGTCAAACGTACGAGTCTGTGCGTGTGTTTGCCTTTTCAAAATTATCATTCTTACAGACTACGCCCTCGTTTCTGGTGCCAGCTGGAGTTGGCAGTCTGATGAACGCTTAATTCAGGAAGACAACAATGAAGCAAAGTATCAATTGAGCAAAAACCTTTGTAGTTTTTAGTTGTAACAGCAACACAGTTACAAAATGTGACACAATAACCACAGAACAGGAAATGGAAATTACGGCGGCAGTGAAAAGCATCTGGATGTTCTTTCCACGTGTAATCCTGTTAGGTAACAGAGTGATTGGTACAAAGGAGCATTTGTGCCCGACACAAAGAAAACTTGACATTATTTTTTAAATAAATGCTTTGTGTTTGAGTCAAAATAATCAAGATAGTTACATTTTTAAAAATTTACAGAAAAAGTAGTCTGTTTTTTAGACTTTTTCTTGACCCAAAGTATCTTCAAGGAAAATTCAACTATCTAGCTAACTATGATGTTAAAAATTAACTGCTGTTGCTAGCAAACAAACACTCACTCACTTATAACTCCAAAGTTATTTGTTTGCCTGTCAGCTAAAAAAGCTTGCTATCTACTTGCTAACCATGATTGAAAAAAAGTTGCGTATTTTGTGGCTATTAAGTGGCTTTTTCCCCCTCAAATCCAGCCAGCTAACAGACACATTTGCTAGCTAGCTACTACTTAGTTCATACTTTTCTTAATTTTTGGAGTGGAAACCAAGCAATAGATTCAAAAACAAGAAAGCAGTTCAGACCGTTGCTTTATGCTCTTTTTCAAAAACCCTCAAATGTGCTTTGGGTTTTTAAAAAATAGCATATGCATAAATAGCAGCAAACCAACAGCAAAAAGGCTATCAATTAGCACTTGTATGAGCAGAAAAGGAGTTTGCTTTTCGTCTTTGACTTGAGTTGTCTGTCACAATGTGGAACTTGTTTTTCCACCTGACTGACAATTAACGCAAATAAGTCGAGGCTTAAACTCGCTTCAGTTGACTTCAAAAACAACTCTGACTGTCATCAGTCATGTAAGAGTCATGTAACACTGTCTAAGCGGCAATATTAGGCTGCGTGTTTTCTTGGCGGTGTGGTTTGCAGCTGTACTGGCACATTAAAGATCATAAAAACTACAAATGTCGTCGGGGGCCTCCCTTCTGTTATACAACATGAACTACATGAACCTAAGAGGGAAGGAAACAAGTTTCTCTGGCTAGAAAAACTTGATTTTTCTGAAAAAGTTCAGGCACAGTATACAGTCCCCTCCAAAAGTAGTGGAGCGGCAAGCTCTGTTCATTTGTTTTTTTCTCGCATACTGAGGACATTTGGGTTTCAGATCAAAATATGAATATGAAACAACGCTTCTGAATTCCAGCTTTTAATTTGTGGTATTTAGATTTAGACGTGTTAACAAGTCAGGAGGGCGGCCCGGTATCCAGTGGTTAGCACGTCGGCTTCACAGTGCAGATGTACCGGGTTCGATTCCAGCTCCGGCCTCCCTGTGTGGAGTTTGCATGTTCTCCCCGGGCTTGCGTGGGTTTTCTCCGGGTGCTCCGGTTTCCTCCCACATTCCAAAAGACATGCATGGCAGGCTGATTGAGCACTCTAAATTGTCCCTAGGTGTGAGTGTGAGCGTGGATGGTTGTTCGTCTCTGTGTGCCCTGCGATTGGCTGGCAACCGATTCAGGGTGTCCCCCGCCTACTGCCCGGAGACAGCTGGGATAGGCTCCAGCACCCCCCGCGACCCTAGTGAAGATCAAGCGGTTCGGAAGATGATGAATGAATGAACAAGTCAGGAGAGTCCAAGATGGCGTCCGAGTAGGCAGCCGTCGGCAAGTGCTCTCATGAGCTTTGCTTTTTTTGTTGTTTTTCTGTTTGTTTTGTCACTTTGTGTTTGTTGTTACGTCGTGTGGACCTGATGTGGACTGTTTTCAGCATTTTTTTGGCCAGGACATTCATCAAGGAGGAGACTCGGTGCTTGGTGGTTGCGCCTTCTCGGCAGCATGGGTATGCCAGCACCTTTTTTGATTTGGAGGAATGTCTGCGCCATTTGACTGTCGTTACTAGGCAGCTCCGGGGCGCTTGTGTCTTGCGCCTGTAATGGGCAGCATTTTCACAGCCCCGCTTTGTTCAGCGGAGAGATCGGTGCTGTTGCACGGTCTGCGGCTGGATGGATGCAAGGATTGAGGAGCCGACGATGAGAGGAAAGGAGCATTAGCGCTAGCACCAATGCGCATGTGGAACCAGGAGTCGCGGCTTGGAGTTGAAGCGGATTACATGGGACAGGAGAAGTGAACTAATCTCTTTTCGTCAATGGACGCTACAACTTTGTGTTTGCTTTCAAAACTTAGCTTGTAGCAGACGTGTGCACATTTTCGGCATGACGTTTCTGATCCACTGGTAAAAGGACACTTTGATCCTCTCCTCTTTCATCTATAACTGCTTCAGACAACATAGTGTATGCAGGAAAGTGGTGAAGAATGCACGACTGTCTGTGTCCTATGTGTTGTGTTATTTTTATTATTTTTGACTTCAAGATGGCGCCGCGAGAGTGGCAACCTTTCCAGCAGCTCCTATATTTTGTTGTTCTCCTTCTTCCTTTCATAACTTTGCTGCTGTGAATTGGGAATGTCTCCATTGCGAGACTAATAAAGGTTTTCTTATCTTATCTTATCTTATCTTTTGTTTGAAGCCACCCGCGTTTGAAATGAGCAAAAGTATTGGAACATGTGACTGGGTGTTTGTAGTTGCTCAAGTCATGCCTCTTTTAGCTTGATTGCTAAAACAGAAAATGTGCTTGTCTTAGCTTTGGGGTTCTCCTTGTGAATTTTCTGTGAAGCTAATATGAAGATGAGAGCGAGAGAGCAGCATGTGGGAGAATATCAAACCATTTTGAAGCCGAGAGAAGATAGTCGATCCGAACTGTTGCAAAAACATCGGGCATAACCAATACAATAATTTGGAATGTTCTGAAAAAGAAAGACAGATGATCCAAAATACACAAGATTATTTGCAAAGCATGGTGGAAGTAATGTCATGTCTTGGGCTTGCGTCGCTGCTTCTGGAATGAACGTAGAAGGTCTTCGTGTGACCATGTCAACCACCGGACCTTAAACAAATGGAACATTCACTTATTGAAGAGGAGACTGAAGGGAGAGACCCCAAGCAACAAACAAGAACTGAGACTGAAAGTGGTTCACATTTTTGGGCGGAAAAGTTTGGAGACGAGGTTGGGCAAGAGGGTAGGCTCTCGAACGTGCACGTAGTAGACCGCCGCCCCTCCCGCCACCAGCGTCAGGCTCAACTTGAATAGGCCGCCTGAGCTTGCCGCGTTCACTTCCTCCACCTGCAGGCGATAAACGACAAGAAGAACACATGGAGGTGTCTGCGTCAAAAGTCCTCGTTTCAGCCAACATCCAAACGTGTTCAGCGTGGATATTTTGATTTTTGGGGGGGGCCACGGGGAGAAAAAATGTGAAGAAGAAGACAAAGAAGAAGAAGGAGCGATGCTCATCTTCAACGGGAGTTACCGTCAGGTAAGCAGACTCCCGTTTTAGGGAAGAAAGGATCTCTCCAAATTCTTTTCTCTAGCGTTAATGAGCATAAATTGTGTCATTTGGAATTGAATGTTTGAATTTAGTTCATTTGAGTGAAATGAACTGAAGTTTTTGTTTGATTTAAAATTACATTTTCATTTTAATGCCATCTCAAATAATACATTTTTTTGAGGAGGGATTTAATTTCAAATGTAATTAAAAAATGTCAAATAATGTTTTAATTAAATGTACATTTTAATTTACAATATCAGACCGTAAAGGTTTTTTTTGTATTTTTAATTGTATGTGATTTAAATGTATAAAGCAGTGATTTGTAACATTTTTGTTTAAAACTTAAATTTGATCATTTTTAAAAAAGATTATTTTCAGTTCAAATGAACGTAATTTACTTTTATGCAACTTTCAATCATTTTTTTTTAATTGCACTGTAATTCATTAAGATAATTTGTATTGATCAATGACTATAAAGTACGCATTTTGAAACGATAAAATGAATTGAACGTAACATTTTTTTAGGACTCTTCCTGAAGACGCCAACCGAGCCACTGACCTTCCTGGTCTTCAGGGGTTGGAACATGCGCTGGAACTGGGTGAGGATGGCCTGCCGGGCGCCGTCCCACTTGCCGGGCCCCGTCAGGCGGTACTGGTAGGCGGTGACGGGCCCCCACAGGACCTCCTTGAACAGCGTGTAGTCGGTGAGGAGAAGCCACAGCAGGCTGGGTCTGGCCCCAATCTCGCCCGCCAGGTCGTCCATGTAGGACACAAAATCCACTTGCAGGGGGGTCAGCTTGGACACGATGTAGCTGCAGCAAAGGTGGGATGGGGTCAGGGGGGGTTGGGGGGGGGCATTGATTTGCTACACAGTACCAGCAAAATGGGTGTGCAGCTTTTACCTTTGCTCCATGCTTTTGGTGTCCTTCTCCACAGCCTTCATCATGGCCTGGCTTGAGGGCAGCTTCTTATGTCCTGAACATTAAAAGAAAAAGTCTCTATGGCCAAAAACATTCGGGTACACTCAGCAAAATCTCATCACACTTGGCATTCGTGTCTTTGCAAAGACACACTTTATGATGCAGTGCAATAGGTTGTAATATTACAAGAGAGTTCTTTCCCCCTAACGTTACGAGAACAAAGTTGTAGGATTGAGATTTTTATTTTTACCCAATTTGAATTCATAATATTAAGATTTTAAAAAATCAAATGAATAAACCTCATAATTTTGAAATTGCTGTATTTTTTGTTTTGTAAATTTGCAATATTACCACCAAATTTTTTTCATTTTGTGTGAATATTAAATGCATTTTTTAAACTAGATAAATATTAGAGACACATAAAAGAATAAAGTTGCAACGTTATGAGAAAAAGTAGACGCATTACGAGAAGATTTATTAAGAGGTATGGAAAAAGTATTGATTTAAGAAGAACAATGTAAATGTAAAAATAGCACAATAAAAATATTTCCTCTAATAGTGTCAAGATTGTGAAGGAGTAAAAAAAAAACAAACAAATAAATAAATAAATAAATAAATAAATAAATAAATACATACATAAATAAATAGATAAATAAATAAAAAGAGTCAAACAGGCCTGACCTTTTAAGACCTGCACGGCCCAACGCGCCTGCATCTCGGCCTGCGGCATGATGGCTCGAGGGCGTGGATGAAGCCCACCACGGCCAGGGTGGGGTGCTCCAAGGTGGGAGGGAAAACGTGCTTGTACAGACCCACGCGGTGGCCCGACTTGTACAGAGTGTTGGCGGGCAAGTACGGGAAGTCGTAGTTGTAACCCGTGGCGAACACGATGGTATCCACCTGGAACAAACGCACTTTTGTTGACATGGCAGAAGTGGGAGGGGGAGGGGGTCAGGGTGGGGGGTGTTGCTGGTGACAGATGGAGAAGCGCTGCTAACTATTTTGACACATTTCACCATTTTAGAATGGCTCAAATGTTGCCCACGACTGGTCTTGAGGGCTTTGGCCTGAAAAATTCCAACCTTCTCTGCGACGCTGCCATCCTCAAAAAACACAGACGAGCCGCGGATCTCTTTCACATTGGGCTTGATGATCACCGAGCCCGACAGGATCTTGAAAGGCAGGTCGTCATTGATCACCGGGATCTGACTGAAAAGCCTGGAAAGTGTGCACGGGACACATCATGTATATATTTGGATTCAATAGAAAATTCTTGTACTCATCTGAGACGGGCAAAGTGTAAAAAGTGTGCTGTGGTCTGACGAGTCCACATTTCAAAAAGCCTTCAATTTGATTTGGTACCTGTGTTTGGGCTTGAGTGCGTACATGGTGTGGTCATACATGGCGTTGAGCTTCTTCTCGCCGAACCAGTTGAAGAACCTCATGGGGAAGAGTTGGAACAGAATGTGCACGAAGCGCGTGTTGTATTTCATGTCCACCGGGAGGCCATCTTCCGACACCTGGCGGATCACCCAGGCCCCACGCCGGGTGCTCATGTACACCTGAGAGGGCGGAAAAACACGGGACCGGTTAGCGCGACAGTGGGCGAAGAGAACGGAGAAGAGGAGAACCCCCTCCAACCTGCTCGGCAAATTTGCTGCTCTCCACGGCGATGTCGCTGCCCGAGTTGCCGATGCCCACAACCACCAAGCGCTTGCCATGCATTTCTTCGGGGCCCTTGTAGTCCCAGCTATGGAAGTAGCGGCCTTGGAAAGTGTCCAGTCCTTCATGCAACATTTATTTTAACATACAAAAGTCTGAATGTTTATACAAATTAAATTAGAAGATCACAAGGGAAAAAAAAAAACTTTTTTTTTAAAGAATACATGAGAACAAAAATTATCTACTGAAATCGACGTTTTATTTTAGTCTCAAAGTTTTTTGACAGTTCACCTCCTAATATTTTCTTTATTCTGGTAAAAAGAAAGATTCTCCTAATATTCTGACAAGAGTCTCTTTTAGATTTTTTTTCCATAAACTTTTCAAAAATGTTTCATTCAATACAATTTAAAATAATAACATGAAAATAATAACATGAATTCATTGTCATAAATTCATTTTTTTTCCCCCAATGCAATTGACCTATTTGTGAGTAAGAGGTCGCAAGTTGGCCTGCAAATAGCAAAAATTTGCATGTAGTTGATGCTCATTATATCACACACACACACACACACACACACACACACACACACACACACACACACACACACACACACACACACACACATATGTTTTCTGGGGACCTCTTCTTTGTTCATCACTTAGGGGGGCCGCCCTTTCCAAATGACATTACACACACACACACACACACACACACACACACACACACACACAGACACACACACACACACACACACAAAGTTACCTGGGAAGTCCTGCAGAGGCAGGTTGGGGTAAGTGTAGTGGCCCGTGCAACAGATGACGGCGTCGAACACGTGCGTCTCCTCCTTCCCGTCCCGCTTCTCCGTCACCACCTCCCACTTGCCTGTGCGAGCGTAATCCGGCCTCGGTTTGACGCTCTTCACCAAAGTCTGGAGGAGTGACGTGCGTATCAGGAAGCCATTGATCCAAGCAACCGAACAAGCCAGCGAGCAAACAATTTTTTACCTGGAAACGGACGTGCTGCAGCAGTTTGAAGTGTTCGGCGTACATGCGGAAGTAGTTGAGGATTTTGGAATGGTGCATATAATTGGGAAAGTCAGCCGGGATGGGGAAGTCGCTGTAGCACATCATCTCCTTCGAGATGTTGATGGTGAGGGAGCGATAGATACTGGCACGGTTGGGCTCGGACACCTCCTGTAGGGTGGGAACCACATCAGTGTAAAAAAAAGCCTCCCTTTTGCTTTTTCTATCAATAAATAAGACATTTACTCTATACCATACATATAGATATAAACATAAACCTAGTCTAAAACTCTACCACCGCCCTGTTGGCCCCTCCCTCTTTACGTCCCTGTTGCAACGTGAGCAAAATAGTTAACCTTGTGAAAAACAGTTGAGAATTGAGCAAGTTGTGACTTTAAGCTTTCAGTCAGCTGCAGTAATAGGAACTTTGGATTCTTTTTTTGGGGGGATAAAGCATTTATGCCTTTAAGTATGGTTTTATTCTGTCAGTTTAACTGTGTTGCTCCATATATCCGTTCCTTATACAACCTACATAAATATGATTTTCAAAAACAGTTGCAACACTCCAAGAGCAAAAGTCTTCTTGTTTTGAGGGATTTTTTTAATTCAAAACTCGCTCAGAAGTCAATACAATTACATTTGATTCCTATGTTTTGTGTTGTTTTTAAATGTCCTTACCTTGAACTTCCATAGTCCTCCAAGGTCGTCGCTGCTCTCAAAGCAGGTTGGATGCAAGTCTTCATCCAAACAAGACTTGACTGCGCTCAGACCCGACGGGCCTGCACCGATCACTGCCACTTTGCGCACCATGTTGGCGCTATGACAAAAAAACCCCATAATAATAATAGATAAGATTCTTGCATTGTAGTGAAGCGATTATAAGTGTGTGTATGTATGTGTGTGTGGGGTGGGGGGAGGGGCGGGGGGGGGGGGTAATTAGAAAAATAGCGTGTTGTAATGTGTTGTGTTATATTATTTTTTTCTTTGTTGTTAACTGTTTTGTAAAGCCCTTTGTTACAGCTGCAGCTGTTGAGAAAGTGCTCCATAAATCAAGATGTACTGTATTGTATTGTCTTGTATGCATATTTGAAACCAAGAAATATAATTTGCAAGCATGGTAAGTATAGAAAATCGAAAACAATCCATCGCTGAACATCTGCGATCCACTTTTGTTTTGATATTTTAAGCCTTGGAATGCCGCACACTGTGATTTAATTCAACACACGTTTCGACACATTGCTAATGTGTACACAAGTGCTTGGTCCAAAACTATTCATCCTATATATAAATGATATCTGCAAGGTCACAAAACAATTTAAATGTGTCCTATTTGCTGATGATACAACTTTCTACTGCTCTGGAATAAATCTGAAACAGCTCCTGACAACCGTAGAAAACGAATTAAACAAATTAAAAAACTGGTTCGACAGAAATAAATTGTCACTTAACCTGAAAAAATCGAAGCTAATTGTTTTTGGCACAAGACCAATCAAACACCAAGCTAAAATTATGGTAAACTCAATTGAGATAGAAATAGCGAATGAAACCAAGTTTCTCGGATTAATAATAGACTCAAAACTATGTTGGAAGCCGCATATCGATAACGTAAAAAGAAAAATAGCCAAAACTATAGGGATCCTCTACAAAACCAAGGAAGTGCTAAATAAGAGATCCTTGTACACATTATACTCTTCATTATTATTACCATATATGAACTACTGTGTGGAAATATGGGGAAATGCTTGCAAAACAAACACACTCCCGATTCTAAAACTACAAAAAAAAAGCAATTCGAATTATTAATAGATCAAAATATACGGAACCCACAAATCCATTATTTATCAAATTAAATACGATGAAATTTTATGACCTGGTTGACTACAAAATTGCACAATTAATGTACAAAGCACAAAATAACCTGCTCTGCCAAAACATTCTAAAGTTCTTTGAAATTCGAGAAAGCAGCTATGATTTAAGAGGTACCAACTTATTCAAAAACTAAAAACAAGAACAAACATCAAGCAAAGAAGTGTATCTATCAAAGGTGTTAATCTGTGGAATAATCTCAAACGGACCTGAAAATGAGTAAATCGCTTGCTGAGTTCAAAAACAAATTCAAAAAAATAGTACAAACAACCTACATCAATCAGAGTTAAAATGATAAGTTCTAAACGTTAAATATAATGATAAATTAGAACTAAGTTGATAAATAGGGAAAGGTATGGAAATATCCATTATGAATACAAGAAAAAATTGACACAAGAGTGCCAGGGTGTGTATATATAAATCCGATACACACCAAAAGTAGTAAAAATATCATGGCTAAGGGTAAAGCATGAGCCTTAATAGAGACTTCTATCTTCTTATTCACTTTCTCTTCTGATTGATATAAAAACTATTTATTAGATATAAACACATAACACGGGGTAGGACTAGATAAGTTCTTTACTTCTTCCTATTCCCTTGAACATAACTGTTTTTAATGATGACTGTGCTGAATGATGACTGATTTCTCTTACCTTATTATTACTGTATATGTTTTATGTTATGTTCAAATAAAACCAAACCAAACCAAGAAAATTGCATCGACCAGAAAATACCGCATTTGAGCAGGTGATTATAGTATAACTTGTAAATCGTGTTCCATCCGAAAAAGAACACCTCTTTCATCCGAGTTCCTTTATTTTAGCGGCGCGCGGGCACAAAATAATATACAAGAGAAACACCTCTCAGTATGCAAACTGCAACCGCATTTTTTCTCTGGATTGGATCATCTTGTTCAAAATACAATTGGTACATAAAGCACGCGAATGATTATTTTAACAGTGGCTATATGTGAGGGGGGAGGGTGCGGGGTGCGGGGAGGGGGGCCCTACCTGGACAGAATTGAAGTCCAAACAACAGCTGAAGCCAAATGGAGACGTTACACTGATGTGATCGCCAGAAGGGTCCGAAAGTTTGGTTTT
This sequence comes from Hippocampus mohnikei, assembly GCA_026261675.1. NCBI lineage: Eukaryota > Metazoa > Chordata > Actinopteri > Syngnathiformes > Syngnathidae > Hippocampus > Hippocampus mohnikei. The sequence continues at coordinate 12,091,831 of JAKGUB010000332.1, read as the reverse complement.
TATATTAACCACGAACAGGCACACACACACACACACACACACACACACACACACACACACACACACACACACACACACACACACACACACACACACACACACACACACACACACACACACACACACACACACAGATCTCCACCCCTTCACACTCACACTGGTTTAATTTTCCGGATTCCCTGCCAAAGTTTTTATGAACGGCACATGAATAACAAAGCATTCTGATGAGCACTAAGCCAATCCGAGTGGGCGATGCAAAAATAATTGAACTCCACAATCAATGATTTTGCGAATCGACTGGTCATCGATAACAGTGGCAATTAGTCGATTAATCGGATCATCTGTAAATTGCAGCATAGTAAATTAGAAACACACTTTGTCTAAACACTGTCTAGTCAATATAAGAAACATTTATAATAGATTCATTGCCGACAGGGTTAACAAGTGGGATGGCAAGAATGTATCATGGCTCGGTGTACCAGCGACCAAATTTGTACTTTGTCAGTCTTAAACTTTCTGTCACAACATTTTTTGTAAAGACAGTTTGTCCCCGACTACGTTTGTGGGATCCACCTTTATCCGGATTATTCCGGATCGCAACAGTCTTGGGACTGCACTGCAACTCAACATGAACAACAAAAAACAAAAAAAATCAATTCAGTGTTTGATTCAGGTTTTATAATCGTCCCTTTCAAGCTTCAAAAAAACTGGTTGCTGCTGATCAATTTTGCGACACTGCTTCAATGTCAACAACCAAGCCTTGGGCCAGAGAAAAATATGCTTTAAAAAACTGCAACACCCAAGATATCAAATACTGATGGCATCAGGTCTGTCTGGATAACACCCGCAACAAAATATTTTTTTAAAAGAAGAGTACGGTGACTTTTGAGACCTCATTCATCGCCATCGATGGCCGTAGAAGTTAAAGGTCCACGGTTTGACCGATGGGCTGGGAGTGAGTGGGTTTGAATATTTGCTCGATTTGTTGTGTAATTCGGTCCAGACTTTTGCTCCGCTTTTTTTTTTTTGGGCAACAAGACAATTCAACTGTCACGATGAGTTCAATGGGCACGATGGCTCACTGGAGAGAAGCTCATCAGGTCCAAAGGACACTAAAGAGAAGTTATGGAACTGGAGGGTAGAAAAATGTGTCGTTTCAAGCTTGACAAGCAATGAATGGCACGGTACTGAAGGAATTATTTGTCCGGCACTCAAGAGCCCCTGTCCAATCTGTTTTATATGTCACACAGAACAATCGGTTTAATTCTCCTCTCCGATTCGGTCATCTCCATTGATTCACTTTACTTTTTAGCATCTCATCCCTGCCCTTATCTCCTGCTCTTGGTTTTTAACAGAACCCAACACATAATGGTGACATAGACTAGCCCAAAGGTTTATAAAAAAATAAATAAATAAAAACACTCATCGGCAATTGGTTACTGGTCATGAAATTTAATCCTCCTTTTTGCCATAAGAACACCTAATAGAAAAAAAGGCCAAACGGAAAATAACTTCATACTCCTCTTCACAGAAAACTGTTTTGCATTCAAGATTACTTACAGTCATAACAGCAAAACGGATGAGCTGCATGTCAAAACAAGAACCCTGTTGTTTCTAAATTATGGATGACACCAAATACAAAATGGCAGATGTAGCAGAAATCAAAGGTTAAAAAAAAAAGACATACTCCATTATTTATCTAGCGGTCACACTTTTCATGCTTTCAGGGATTGTATTTATCCACGCTGAAGCATGAAACCACACCCACTAGAAAATGACCCACAGCCAGAGCCAAAGGTAAAAGCAAAAACACACCCAAAAAAATGTTCATGCTCCTTGCACCTCATGACTTAACAGTCTGAATGTATTCTGAGTGTATTTACAGTATGTGCTGCATAGCAAAACAAGAACCGTAGTCATTTGTGAATTACAACAGAACCATAGCATCAAGCAACCATAGAGGCACAATTTCTTTTTAAATGGACCAGACTTAAAGTAACGGAATGCACCAACAACACCCTCATGTGGGACAATAAATATTTCACAATATCCACAGTAAAGCAGCTACAATAAAAACAAGAGAATGTGATTCCTGTCGAAACTGTGTGTGAATGCTGAAGAGCCGAGGCTGACATCTAAAACTTTGTACTTTGCGATTAATAAAACGGCACAATTTTGGAATGTGAAGCTGGAAACTAAAGCTCTTAATGATCTCCTGAATTTTGTGAGTATTTTAAAATTGGAATGCTTTGAATCATTTGAGAAATATGGAACAAGTGTCGAAAAACTGTGTCGCTGCTCTTCAGCATTTCCACAATAACAACAATGGCAAGTCTCTGATTGTTACGCAGTGTGTCCCAGCACCGCCTGCAGCATCTGAGGCGAGAGCCAGAGTGCCTCCAGCAGGTTATACTGGCAGTAGCCCATCCAGAAGCCAAAAGCCACGTCTGTGACGTTGTGGCGGCCCAACATGACGCGGCTCAGCCCCACCGTGGCCGCCCACAGCAACACCAGGACCCGCAACGGAGCGGCCAGCACCAAGTGCGCCAGCAGGAAACGGGCGCACATGGCGGCACGGGTGGCGTGACCCGACGGGAAGGAGTAGCGGTCCACCGAGAAGGTGGCGAACATGTCCATGCGGTTGTGGGCCGGACGTCGCCGACGCACTGTCGCCTTCACCACGGCAACGAGGACCAGATCCAGCAGAAGACCTGGAGAATGATCATGGAGAATTGATTGCAAAATGTGGAAGTAGGATTTATATTTGTGTGTGGGATTTATTTTTGTGGAATTTGAGTAAATGCCCCAAATTTCTGAAATACAAAATAGTTTTTGAGTGGTTGTGAAATGTGGAATGATGTGTTCATTTCAGTTGGATTTCTTTTCATGGAAAATGTGGAATTATGGGGAAATGGTTGCCAAAGACGTCCTTAATTTTAATACCAATAAATGTTTATTTCCCATTTTTTTATCCACTTTGCTTTGGAAGAGGTATTACCCATGAGGAGGTTGAGCATGACCTCCTGGCCGGCAGCAGTGTCACTCTTGTAGAGGCAGTAGGTGGTTCCAGCCAGCCAGGGGATGCCGTGGCCCGTCACCTCGATGAGCTTCATGAGGGGCCGTGCACTCCCCCACGACGAGTCCTCCCGGGCGCACACCCCAATACTCTTGGACAACCACAGGTCGATGGCGAGCAGCGAGCTGAGGGCCACGCGGAAGAGCGACGGGTTGAGCCGAATGCCATCTTCCTCCGGTGGCCCGGAACCGGTGGACGAGCTGGAGCCACGGCGACGAGTGGGGCTCTCCGAGGCGCGGAGTCGCGCGGTGGCCGTGTCGGAGCTCTGCCGCTGGAGGAGATGAGGCGGCGTCGAGGACCGGCTGAGCGGCTTGGTGAGCGACATGAACTCGTAGCGGCCGTTGTTGGTGCCGCCAAGCACCGGGCTCCCCCCGCAAACGCTGCCGGCGCGGCCAGGGGTTTTGGCCTTCGGCGAAGACATTTTGTCGGCTAGTGTCGTTGCGGCGACCTGGCACCGCAATGAAAATGCTTCCGCAGTGTCGTTGAGGTTGTCTCCGGTTTATTTCGTCGCCCGCAAAGGTTCAGTATTCCTATCACGTCTTGAAACCCTAGGACGCCATGTTTGTTGTTCTATCGCAAAGCCTGCTGGGAAGTTGTGTTTTTCTGTTCAGTCAACGTGTCAGCGTGTCAAATGTTTGCTTTCTTCTTAATCCTTCCCTTCTCTTTCACTATTTACTCCCGTTCATCCCTTCACATCATCACTTCACCATCCACTTCATCCACTAACTTACTTTTATGTTTTCTTACTTCCATTGTTCCTTTCACACCATCTTTGTTTTCTTCATTTCGGCCTTCCAATCCTTCCTTTATTATTCATTTGCTTCATTTCTGCCGTTGAAAACCAAAAGGGGAAAAGTATCAATGATACTGTAGCTGTCATGTATATATTTTTCAATAAAGTTATGTTACGAAATACATCGCTCTCGTGTCCGTCCTCACCTCTCATTGGTCGATATCAGTTTCACAAAGCACCCTTACTTCCGGGTTTGTTTCGCGTGCGGAGTTGATCACAGTCCACCAGAGCGTCTCAAGCGTACCACGCGTGGACCCTCAAAGAGAACAGGATGCCTGGAATTCTACTCGGCGACGAGTTTCCAAATTTCGAGGCCGACACCACCATCGGCCGAATTAAGTTTCACGACTTCCTGGACAAATCGTAAGTGGGGCCATTCGGCTATAATGTGTGAACGCAACGCGAAACGATTTTTATGCAAGCGGAACTGAGTGTCAGTTATTCAATAACCTTATTCAACAATCCTTTTCTGTTTAAAATATTTGGCAAATAGAGAAAAATGTGTGCAAATAATGTGTGCATGTAGCAATACTCTTAATACATAAAAATAAAGAGTAGCTACGTCATAGACAAATGAAGGTATTGAATTGCCTTTAGTAATTCTGTGGGTAATTAGGGTAGTTTTTTTCGCCCTTGCTTTTTTCAAAGTAAAAAAAATGTTTGTTTTATAACTTTTTTGTGTTTTTGGACTTCTAAGTCATTTTACATTTTTAGTTAAAGTTTTGTAATTGAGTACCGGTAGATGGTGTAATTGAGTAGTTTTAAATGGGGCTGCACGGTCGACTGGTCCGCCTGGCAGTGTACTACAGTGTAGAGCTGCAGTGTTCCATTTTGGCGTCGGGCTCCTTGTGTGGAGTTCCATGTACGTACTCCCAGTGCGTGCGTGGGTTTTCTTCGGGTACTCCGGTTTCCTCCCACATTCGAAAAATATATACGGCAGGTGAATGGAACACTCGAAATTGTCCGCAGTTGTGAATGTGAGCAAGAATGGGTGTTCGTGTATGTGTGCCCTGCGATTGGCTGGCAACCAGTTCAGGGTGTACGCCGCCTACTGCCTAAAGACAGCTGGGATAGGCTTCAGATCGCCCCATGACCCGTGTGAGGATAAACAGATTAGAAAATGGATGGATGGATAGTTTTGAGTGTTTACTTCCAATCGTAATTCTTAGACATTATTTTGAAGTTTCATAATAAAGTGTAGTTGTATTTCAAATGTTTTAACGTTTACCATTTTACATTATATATAGTGCGTTTATTTTTTATTATTATGATGATGATGATGATTTTTTTAAAGTCTTTGACAAGTTATTTTCTATTTGGTTACCTTGTCACTCTTGAGTAGTTTTCTACAATCCAGACATGTACTTCATTGTCATGAAAGTACGTTTGCTTGAGTTCAATATTATAACGATAAGTCTTTTCCATGTATTAAGATAGTTGTTTGTCGATGTATCTCTCGTCATTGTGCTTAACAGCATTTACATTATGGTGTAAATAATACCTAGTGGCGTACAAGTGTAGGCTTTAAATGGCTTTGCGGTGTGGTACAAACACTATACTTTTCAAGTCTTCTATTTTCGCTTTCATTTTGACAACAGTTTTCATTATGCTTTCATTTTGACAACAGTTCAACTTGCTCACCTTGGACCAGTAATGGGCACAAGGCTTGTATTGTCTATCTCGTGTCGGAACTGGAGCGCCCGGTTGGGCTTGTTGGCACACACTTGAGGTTCCCAGACTCTTTGTGCCTGCCTAACCTCATTTACACGCATGGAAACACAATTTATATGACAGCTTTCTAGCACCGAGACCTTCAAATCGAGAGCGTGTTAAGTTGTGTGAAGTCACATGAGCATGTCATGACTCAAGGCTTTTAAAGGGATAGTTGTTTCATTTGTTGCCTTAAGCCAGGAAATAAGTCGCATTGATTTATTTATTCTGAAGTAATCTCAATGAACAAGTGTCCCATTCTAGCTTTCAAAGAAATATGCTGAAGTACTAAATCTCGACAGAGCACTTAACATCTTTGTATGTGACGGAGCAGTTAAGTTTAACCCTCGGTTAGTTAGTTAGTTGAAGTATGGATGGTCTTCGCACCGTGTATATGCGCGCTTTCAGTGCATTAAAAAATAAATAAAAGCAAATAATCTGTTCACCGATAACTTTAAGGGGTAATGTAAACCTTTTTTTTTTCTTTGTTTCTCTTTTCAACGAGCAGATGGGGCATTCTGTTCTCCCACCCGAAGGACTTCACCCCCGTGTGCACCACCGAGCTGGCCTGCGCCGCCAGCCTCAGCGACAAGTTCGCCAAGCGCGGTGTCAAGATGATCGCCTTGTCCGTCGACAGTGTGGAGGATCACTGCGGATGGAGCAAGGTGGATGGCATGCGCGCGCACACACACACGCTCCACTTGTTCAGGAAGTGACGTCACGACAGCAGCGACTTTGCCGGCTAAAACAGGACATTTTAAGCCTGGTTTGTGTGTGTGTGTGTGTGTGTGTGTGTGTGTGTGTGTGTGTGTGTGTGTGTGTGTGTGTGTGTGTGTGTGTGTGTGTGTGTGTGTGTGTGTGTGTGTGTGTGCGTGTGTGCGTGTGTGTGTGTGCGTGTGTGCGTGTGCGTGCGTGCGTGCGCGTGCATGTCTGTGTGACCGTCACAACAGGTCATGCCTGACTTGAGTGTGTGTACGTGCGAGTGCGCCCATGTGTCCTTTTTGTTGCATAACTTCAAAACGCAAAAAAATAACCTCCCTGTCCAGGTCATCAAACTGTAATCTTCAAACCTCTCGGCGAGCTAACTTGGAAGATCATTAAAAATATTATAAGTGAATGAGTGCATCAGTCAAACCGTCGCTCTCCTGTGAAAAGCGCCTATGTCCATTTTTTCCATTAAAAAAACCCCAAAAACATTAATGGGATGTCCGAAACGCGTTCACCCCATCAACGAAAACATTTAAAAGGTGACAAAAATGGACATGCGTGTTGTTCATAGGACAGCGACAAAATGCTTACAAAATCCAACGGTCTGTTCATCATTGACTCAGCTTGTACTTTGGCACTTTTGTGACTTCTCCTCTGACACTCCGGTTATTGACTTTCCATAAAATAAAATACAACCAAACTAAACAATAACTAAATAAAGAGAGAGATTGATTTGAGTCTGACTAAAAAATATTAATACTAATGATACAACTGGTGCACTCTGCACGAACTTTGCGTGCATGCGCAGGACGTGATGGCCTTCAACAGTCAGGCGTCGAGTCCTCTGCCCTTCCCCATCATCGCTGACGAGAAGAGGCAGCTGGCCACCAAGCTGGGAATGCTGGACCCCGACGAGATCGACGGCGACGGCATCCCTGTCACTGCTCGCTGTGTAAGAACTCGGTCTTGTCGCAACATGCGGCCCGCCGTGTGAAAAGCCAAGGCGGGAATATGCAAGCTCTTCCCATTAGGGGGCGTTGTGGCGTCGATACACAATAGCTACCTGGGGACAAAAATGACTCCTTTGTCCAGGTGTTTGTGATCGGACCCGACAATAGACTGAAGCTGTCCATCCTCTACCCGGCCACCACGGGGAGGAACTTTGACGAGCTGCTACGTGCGATCGACTCGCTGCAGCTGACGGCGCAGAAAAAGGTTGCCACGCCCGTCAACTGGAAGGTATGGATGGACGACCCCCCCCGCCCCCCCTCCATGTTCCTCTTTGCGCGCTATCACAGAGACGTGACGGACTTTCTCTGGTTTTGCAGCCCGGAGACAAAGTCATGGTGCTTCCAAACGTCTCCGACGCCGACGCGGCTGCGCTTTTCCCCAACGGTGTGACCAATAAAGAGGTGCCTTCCGGGAAAAAATATCTGCGCTACACTCAGCTCTGAAGACACTCAGCCCTTCTCAAATCTCAATACTGTACAAGTAAAAAATAGTCAAAATAGTGCACAGTAACAATAAACACAAGATTTAGTGCCTTCATCCCATAATAAACAACCTTTGCACTCAATTCAAAACGAGCGTTTTTTTCCCCTCCCACGTTCTTCTCTGCTATTCTATCTTTGCGCCACTAGGTGTCGCTGTGTTACCTGATCTTGAGAATACTGCAGTCCTGCATTACGACACTTCACCAATAGATGTCGCCAAATTCACGCTGTACTGTTGTCTCAGATTTTTCTGTGGGTGTGCTCGACTCCCAAATGTAGTCAACGGTTTGTTAGTCGTGTTTTAATTGGAAAGACACGCAATCATTCATATACATTTTGAATGTTTAACTATTTAACATGATAAAATGAGCTGTCAAACCGACTAGATTGAAGACTAATGCCGCGCCCCCTGCAGTTCTTTTTATTTATTTATTTATTTATTTTTTTTAAACAAGTGAAAAGCGATCTGGGGAATATATTTGAATCTTCAAAGCACATAACTCAGGTCAACATTTTCCGTCATGTTGGTAAAAGCCTGATTTCGCAACACATAAATCAGGAATGAAAATAACGATTACATTTTTTTGGGACAAATCATCTCGAGATGTATTAGAAATATTCTACCTGTTTGAATTAACTTGGCTCAGAATGGATGCAAAAAACAAAAACAAAAACCCCCAACCTCGTATTCATTTTATTTAAAAATAGTACTTTTTTTATTAAGTACTGTATATAACGTTTCACAGTATTAACTTCAAAATTATACACAGGAATACTACTTGAATCTCTGAAGTTGTTACATGTTTTTTTTCCCTTGAAAATATGATCTTTATTCTCTTTATAATAATTTTTTAAAGTTTAAGACACTACTCTTTTTTTTTTTTTTTTCCTCAGAGATACAATTTGCTGGTTTTGTGGTCTTCCTGAAACCCTTTAAGATACTCCAAGATGGCACCAAAGCCCCGTCTCATATAAAAGTAGTGCTTTGGTGTCATCTTCTGCCATTAGGCAAAAATATAAACCTATTTTGGGAGTTGCAGGAATCATTTGCAGATTTCATTTGCGCCGAGACATTGATGTGTATTCCTTTTTGTTTTCCTTGAAACTATACAATTTTTTTCTGGATTATTTGATTTTTTTTTAAACATATGAGCTTGGTTGGATTACAACCTGTCCCGAGTTGTAATGTTGCTGGCGGGAAGGAGTGCACGGCGTCCACTCCTCCCCCTTGTCTTGTCAGTCATGGTGAACAACAGCCACATTGTATTGACTTCAGTACTGAATCCAATGCCATAGCTTAGCACAACAACAATGGCCTTCTAATAGCGGGCAAGCATAAGAAGATCTTACGGGGGTGTTAGACGCTGGCTCAACTGCCCTCTTTTTTTTTTTCACCCCACCCACTCCCACCCCCCCCGTCCCCTCTCTATGTTCATCTGTCATCCTGGAGCCTCCTCCAGCAAGGTAATACAACACCAAGGCCAGTACCAGCCACACATACACACACACACGCTCGCACATGTACATGAATGTGTAGTCGTGCTGATCAAAGACATAAACAACGCTGTGACAGGACTGGCCTCCCCCCAAACTCCTTCATATCTCAGGGACGATATCCACCACCCCACTACTGACCTGACATGCCTCAGACTAGCCAGGCTCCACTTTTCCTTTGGATTGATAAGCAAAACAAGCGCTCACTCATATTCTGTCACTTCGGATCACCCCCCCCCCCCGCCCCTCCTTGCTCCCCCGTGAGGATTTACAGGCGGGATTTGACGAGTCAGGCTCTGCTTAGTGTGAGGGTAGATCACCTTTGAGTTGTTTTCAAAACCTGTAAAATAAAGTAGAAAGGGTCCAAGTAGCGGGGGGTGGTGGCGGCACAATTGGTGGTCAGAATATCCATAAACATTTGAAGGAAACCAGTGCAATGAGATAAGCTTGCAGCCTTTTGCTTGAACATATCCAACTTTTTGTTGAAACTATATCGCTTAAATCTCCCAAGATTCTCTTTTTTTTAGCTAAAAACATACAGTTTGTTTATTATATCCAATTTTTATTTGAGGACCTCCTTCAAACTTGGGTCCTTAGCCAGAGGATTTGGCGCAGGATCTTAGCCGTTCTCAATATCTGGACGGAAATGTCGGATGTTGTCCCTGGTATCTGCCGGAGCCGTGCCCCTAGCTTGGGGGTTCCTGCCCCCAGTGCATGTTTCGTTGTTGTCAGCCACTTTTTCAGTTTGTTGCTTGTACGTGCCAGGCTTGGGGGGCTTGTCTTTCCATGACAGTCCATCTGGCTCCTTCTCCTTTCTGGACTTCTCTTCTGTTGTTTCCTCCTGGATAGCGTCTGTGAGGATCACTTGTACCCTCACCCCCCCTCCTTCCACTTTGTGTACAGCCTCAGGACGCTGGAGATGGGGTGGAACCCTTCTTGCATTCATTGTGAAGAGATTTCTTGTTATGTCAGTGGGGTTGTCTGATTACTGGCGGTATTATTGGCCTGAATCTTATTCTTGCGCAATCTTCGGTTGTGATCATCTTCCCTCGTCTAGATATGTCATTCGCATTTCTCCATTCCAAAAGTCGATAGAAAGCGCCAAATAGTTTTATTCATCCAACACCTCCAACCTCATGACATCCAATTAGCTCCCGGATAAGTCACTCGCCCAGGACTTAAAATATTTTTCCACCCCGCCCTGGGATTATTTACTGTATGTGGTGTGTCGAATAAAAAAACATGGAAACATAATTTGGGGAGGGGGTTGTTGGAGTTATTACTCTAGGCGGACTGTTTTGGTCATTTGCTGTGACTTGGATGAAGGTGAGATCAGATTTTATGAGCAATTTATGTCTAAATCCTGATTATATAAGGGTTCGCATTCTTTATCTGTCACCATATGTGTAAAAAAAAAGGCGGAATCCATAATTGCTTACCTTTACCCCATACAGTCAATTTTCCACGTTATTATTTTTTAGCATTATACGAGCCTCTGAGGGTTTACTACTGGGCTAAATGAATTTATTTTATGAGTGGCAAGAGAAAACAAGCGTTGAACACAAAACGCTCTCAACAGCCAACAGAGTTCATGGGAACTGTTAGAAAGAGATTTCTCTATCCAGTACAAACTTTTTTTTAATGCATTTCCTGTGCAAAAAACAAACAAAACGCCTGCTGTTCAAAAAAGATAAAACCGTGATAGCAAAGCACGGGGATATACAATCTATTACAAGGGTTCGTAGTTTCCACTCAAAGCTGCCAAACGTGAACTTTTTAATCCACAACGCTTGCCCCGATACTGTATGTAACGTTGCGCCATAGCACACGTATTGTTCCCATGTTTTTTTTTTTATGCTCCCCACAGAGCAGTTACCGCAGTGGATGCAATAAAACAATGCGCTCTATTAGAATTCAGTTGTTAAAATGCAAGAGGGGTGTTACAGTATGTGGCTTTTAAGTGGCGGGTTCTGCCAGTGGATTTTTTTTTTTGCTGTTCTGAACACCGGGAAAAATTGGCCTGAAATTCCCCAAGTGCTGAGTTTGGTAACGAGCCAGCGCCAGGACAAAGAACAACTGTGCGCCTGCAGCTACACAATGAACTAGGATACAGTCTGGAATTAGGTGGGACAACACTTTGGGAACGCACAATTGGAGGTTTTCAAAATAATGCGCTTGGGAAACTGCAAAACTCAACGCTTAATTTGAGACAGTCAAAATGAGACACGATTTTTGGTGAAAATATAACGTTTTTTTGTTTTAAATAGGGCTTTTTGGAAAAAAATCCTGCTAAAAATATATAACTTTTTGTTGAATGTCTTTTTGACAAAAACATTTTTTGTTAAATATCTAAAAGCGTACCCATTTTTTCATCCAAAAAAACCATCTCAAATATACAATTTGCTCTTGAACACATACAACTTTTATTCTGAAAAATATACATGACTTTTTAAAAAATCCTGAAATATGTTTCATCAAATGTACAAAACTTTTTTTCTTCAAAATGTTGTTTTAAACCCGCCTCCAAAAATCTAATACTTTTGGTAAAGGCATGCTT
>JAKGUB010000332.1:11875000-12075000 GCA_026261675.1 Hippocampus mohnikei | reverse complement strand
TCTGGGTACTTCGGTTTTCTCCCACATTCCAAAAACATGCATGATAGGTTAACTGAACCTCTAAATTGTGTGAGTGTGAGCGCGGGCGGTTGTTATGTGTGCCCTACGATTGGCTGGCAACCAGTTCAGGGTGTCCCCTGCTTACTACCCGAAGACGTCTGGGACAGCCTCCAGTACACCCGCAACCCTCGTGAGGATGAAGCAGTTCAAATCATGGATGGATGGATGGACGGGTGGATATCCCACCCCTTACCCCAAAGTTTTGCGGGTTTTTTTGCAATTTTTGAAAGAGTAATATGTTCGAGAAAAGAATAATGTATTCTCAAGACAGTTGGAAAGTATATTTTCAAGAAAGTCAAATATTTTCAAGCAAAAAAAAAAATCAAATTTTTATCCATATTTTATCTTAGTTACAGCTGTTACCTTACATTTTCAGAGAGAAAAAGAAAGACATTGTCAAGGTTTTTTTCAAGTCTGAGTTTGAAAATTGTCCACGGGTATGTGTTGTGTACAAATAAAAAAATGCATATTTATATCATGAAACGTTATGTCGAAAAAAGTTACCAAGTTGCCATCTTCTCCTTTGAAGATGCGCCACCCACTCAGCCACATATTGCTCAGCTCGTTTTTGTGTAATCCTCCAAACTTAATAAACTCCAGTTACACCCACGCCCACTAACGCCCCCCCCACACACACACACATGCACACATTCACATCAAATCCCCTTCCCTGTGGAAACTCGATCCCCTTTCATCGCATTTCCAGTTGAAATGTTGAGCGAAAAGTCTGAGAAGGCAATTTGGTTTGGAGGGTTAGCAAGTCAAACAAAAACAGCAGATTTTTTTTTCTTCTTAAAAGCCTGATGAGCTTCGTGGGAAATGATCAAACAAATGAGTGGCTGTAATGTTCAATTTGTGTGTGTGAGCCCGAATGGACAGCAAATCCGACTGGCAAATCGGCATTTGCTTGCTTGCCTTTTTTTGTACGCTTTCTGACAAGACGTCGAAACGCCCCGCTCCTAATTAACCGGCGAGTTAGCAGAGGAGTTGTTAGCGTACAAAATTTCCATTAGAAGTACCCTCCAAAACAAAAGACTTCATGGGGACTAATTTTGCTTCTTAAAAATTTTTGAGGGTCATCCATTAACTGGAAAATGTTCAACCCTGCCAAAAAGAATTACGCAGTGTCCGTGACTGACGATTTTGGCAATCGCGTCGTGCTTTGGTCCAGGTTGACTTCATACAGAACTAATTAGTTGGTTTGCGCGTTCATTCTTAACAAAAAAGGACCTTCAGCAAGGCCCAAAAACGCTTAGCAAGTTTCACTTCCTGTTCTATGGCTATCATCACATTGCTATTCTCCCAGCGTGGAATTCCACCCAAAAAAATTTAATTAAAAAAAAAATATATATATATATATATAAACAGCAAATCACAAGATGACCAAATTTGCTAACATTTCTCCCTTGATGACCGTTTGAACTGTGAGTTTGGTTATACGTCAAATTGGAGCACTATTTGGCCGTGCGAAAGCAATCATGTGATTAAAAACTCTTCTTGAGGCCCCCTTCCCCAATTTTGCATCAAATTAATTCTTCTCCGTATGCCTGATGGTTGTGTTTTGGCAGGTAAACCGAACCCCCAGGCCTCTGGCTGCGCCTGCCAAGCTATAAGAGCGTCAATAAAAAATGTAAAAAAAAATCCGCAAGCAGCTCAGATGGCGACCAGATGGATGCGGCCGACTTTAACAAGGACAAAAGTGCATCACCTCCTCATGTCTCTTTGTTTTGTTTTGGGTTTTTGGTGAAATTTTCATATTTCTTTGCCATCTTCTTGTCATTGCTCACCTGCTAAGATAGCATTCAGCTACTTGGAATCTGGAAAAAAATGGCAGGTTTCTTGCTTTCGCGTGACACTTAGTAACCTTCGAACATTTATCGTCGGCCGCACGTGATGTATAAGACAGAAACTACCGCTTTGGGGATCGCTCAAAAGAGTCAACTTCAAAATAATTTGCATGATTATTCGAGTAGTGATATCCATCCATTTTCCAATCCGCTTTAACCTCACAAGGGTCACGGGGGGGGGGTGCTGGAGCCTGTCCCAGCCGTCTTCGGGCAGTAGGCGGGGGACACCCTGAACTGGTCGCCAGTCAATCGCAGGTCACAAATTGGAGAGATAAATGACAATTCACACTCACGTGCGCATGTTTTAATTTTTGGTTTTCCAAATTCAGTTAGTGTGAATTCGTTTTTAGAGCTGGTTTGGTGGTTTTTATTCGTCTTTATTTTTTTGAAAATGCCTTTTTAAAAATTAGATTTAGTGTTGGTTTTATGTGTTTTTTTTAAGACTGGGTTCACGTGTACAATACTTAAAAGGGATACCATAATAATTCTGTTAGTTTTAGTTTTTTTTTACACACATTTTTATTTTATTTTGTTTGGAGAAATGTCTTTTCAATTTTAGTTTCACTTAATTTTGTTGTAACTGTAATAACCTTGGCACCCACAAATTGGTCCTGGGCCTTTTTTTTTCCTGTCAAGCATCAAGGGGGGCTACCAAGTCCCCATCCACCTGGCACCTGGGCACACTGCCAAGATTTGTGCCTTTTGTGTGTGTGTGCAGGACATGTCACAGGTGTTCAGGTGATGTGTGCGCAATGCATGATGGGTAACGCCAATGCTAATGGACAGCAAAAAAGGGAGGAAGGGGGCATCCCTGCATGCTAACAAGCAAAGTTAAAAGCCCCAGAGTGACATCCCTATTAGAGGCTAATGGAGACAGCTGAGACCCTACACCCGCGTGCGCACACACACACACACACACACACACACACACACACACACACACACACAGTCTCACACACACACAGCACCACGCCCAACAACAAGCCTTGTACTTAAAGCTTTTTAGGGAGTGGGGGGGGGGGGCGTTGGAGGGAAGGGGAGCGGAGGGGCTCATGCAATCATCCATCCCCAGAGGTAACAAAGGGTCAAGGACTCTCATTTTTCAAGCAGCCCATTGCAACATTTTTCTTCGTGGTCGTCCTTCCTTGTGGATTGGAAGTTGATTGGGAGTGCAAACAGGGCTGAGTCTTGAACCACACCAAGATGTTGTCATTCAATTTCAAATGCATTTCAAATAATTCATCTCTTTCGGTCGTTGGTTAGTGAGTTAATTTACTGCAAATCATACAAATCCACAATACCACTCATGTAAATGAATTGTAACCATAAGTACAAAGTAATAATTTAAAAAATGACTGGATTATTTAGTTATTTTTAATTAGTGAGTTTGTTTACTTTTGGGCGGCCCGGTAGTCCAGTGGTTAGCACGTTGACTTCACAGTGCTGAGGTACCGGGTTCAATTCCAGCTCCGGCCTCCCTGTGTGGAGTTTGCATGTTCTCCCCGGGCCTGCGTGGGTTTTCTCCGGGCACTCCGGTTTCCTCCCACATTCCAAAAACATGCAAGGCAGGCCGATTGAACACTCTAAATTGTCCCTAGGTGTGAATGTGAGCGTGGATGGTTGTTCGTCTCTGTGTGCCCTGCGATTGGCTGGCAACCAATTCAGGGTGTCCCCCGCCTACTGCCCGAAGACAGCTGGGATAGGCTCCAGCACCCCCCGCGACCCTAGTGAGGATCAAGCGGTTCGGATAATGGATGGATGGATGTTTACTTTTGTTTGTTGGCAATTTATCTTTATCTATATATTAGTTATTCAATGATTTCTTATACGTACAATAACATTTTTCATTTTTCATTTCTTGTTTTCATGTTTCGTGATTTTTTGTTATATTGTTTTCTTTGCTTTTTGCTTACAATTGCATGTTTTCATTTTTTAAAATATGCAGTTTTCAATGTTTTTATTTCTTGCTCTCAAATAACCTTTTCATTATTGCATGATTTTATTTTATTTTTAATGTTTTGAATTCTGACATTTTTTTTCGTGATATTTTTATGTCGCTTACATTTTTCATGTGCTGTCATCACTTACAAGTTAACTTTCTCAATTATATTTTTTCTACACGTTTTTTTTTTTGGGGTGATCATTTCTGCTTAGAATCAAAAGAACACTCATGTTTTCCCTTTGAATGCTGAATCCAATTTTCACTTTGAATGACTCACGGTAGTCCGTTTTCTGCCCTGTCATCCATTGTGCCACAACCAATCACACACAAGCCTTTTAATCTCAAACCGACAGTGTGACAAACTCGCATTGTTTCACTGTTGAATTTTTTTTTTTTTAAGGAAATTCCCCCCTGAAATGAACATTCCTGCTCTTCCTGCAGATCTCCCCCTCATAGTTGCCATGCTTCCTGTGTGAATATCTGGAGAACTATAGCTGGGTTTGTGCCTTTTTAAGGCCGGGGGTGGGGTAGGGGTCCAAAGACGCGTTGACCTCCCGGCGCTCTCGGGAATGCCAAACACGTCGCGGGAAACAAGCCGAGTGTCTATGCTGCGCATGAAAAATGAACACTTGTATCAGTGCTGTGAGATGATGGGACCACTGGGAAGGGAGGGGGCAGGCGTGGGTGATTTTGGCAATCACTTCTAAGAGGGACCACAATTAACCCTCTGCTTCGCTGTGATTCCCCCTGTCGCCCCACATTCACATACTTAACCCCACCCAGAGGTGAGGGGGCAACGGGCTCAAAGTGGCCCCTGGCTCTCTGGAAGGGTAATAATCAATGTGGAAAACTTCTTCATTCCTCACTTTCGAGGAAGAATGCTTTAGCTAGTTCGTTAGTCAGTCACATATCCGGTTTGTTAGCTAGCTAGTTACTTGGTTAATTACTTAGCTGGAGTATGTAGCCATTCAGATAGATACTTAGCTACATAGTTACATAAACCGTTAGTTAGTTAGCTAGTTAGTTGATTATTTAGTTCGTTATTTAGTTAGTTAGCTTATTATTTTTGTGAAGTTAGTTAGTTACAGTAGCAAATGTTTGGTTTATCTTAATTGTTGTATTTATTAGCTTAATTGTTGAGTTTAGCTTAATTGTTGTGTTTATTAGCTTAATTCTTGAGTTTAGCTTAATTGTTTAGTTTGTTACTTAGGTAGGTGGTTAGCCAATTATTTTTTTGCAATTGGTTACTTGGATCATTATTTACTTATGTGGCTAGTTTGGATAGTTAGGTCCGAAAGGAGGAAGTGAGAGAAAGGTTCCGTCTTTCCAAAGGAACCGATATTCATGCCAGACAAAACAAGACCTTTGGCGAAGATTAGTGACTTATTGTGTGACTCATTAGCTGGGCTTGCACCGTGACCACACACACACACACACACACACACACACACACACACACACACACACACACACACACACACACACACACACACACACACACACACACAAAAACACGCGCATCCTCCTCCACTTCCACTGCAATACCAGGGTGATGAGTGTACCTGTGCACCAGGAAGTGAGTCGCAGCTAGGGTATGCCCTCCCAGGACTCTCCCTGGAAAACGGTGGAGCCAGCCTGGTCCGAGAGGTTCCCCAGAGAATTGGAGGAGATGTCGAGTTGTGTTGCATGGAGTGAGGAATGGGTTGTTTATGTCCTGGTTCAATTAGAGCTGGCATTCAAACAGTCGTCCTCATCATGCTGTTCATATTTTAACATACCGAGACACTGGAAGAGTCACAGAAAGATGCTCAAGGGCACATGGACGAGTTATTAAGACATTGACATTTTTTGTTGTGGTGTACCCACCATTGTTGTTAACTTTTGTTTCAATGAATTGTTGAGATGAGGAAATCAATGGTGAATCCTTCTACTTAAATGTCCCACTTTCATATATCATATCGTTGTCGCGTGAACTTTTTACATTTTCCATCAATTTCACCTGAAAGCCAATTCTCCCGAATATTTTGTGAAGAGTCGACCCTTCCCATGGAGTGACCCACAACATTAGGAACATCCGCAATTCGACACCACTCAATGAAAAGCCAGCATTATTATCTTTGCAAAGTGGGAATTGTTGACACAGCTCATATTAGATTGAGGTAGGCAAAGTATGGCCCGCGGTCCGCGTACAGCACCCTCCCAAATCCTGGATACTAATCCTGATCAAAATCTAATCTGAGCGCAAAAATTTGCCGACCCCTGATTAGATAGTGCAGGTTATGTTGTGGCCTGTGTCACCGACCACCAGCATTTTTTAATAAATCGGGCCCCCCACCCCCGTTTCTTCCATGTGTATCCAAGGTCTTGTTTCACAGGCTTAAATCTAATCAACAAAATCACCTCCATCTTTAACTTGAGCGCCAGAGGAGATCTCCAGAGGTGCTGCGAGGATCCGTCTCGCTACTCAGGGGAAGGAAATCTCCACAAGTGGATTAGTCAAGAGCCAAAAGGAAGGAAGGAACAGATTTGCACAAAATGCTGGATATTTTCCCCCCCAAAAAGTCATATCATTTCTAAAAAAAAAGTATTATCAAGACAAAAGTTGTGTACGTTAAAGAATGAACACTTTTCGTAAATCATAGTTATATCAAGCAAAAATATTTTTTTCTTTTGCACAGTCATATATTTTTAAGGAAAAGTAATATTTGTTTTCAATCCAAAATATACAAAAAGTCATATATTTGCAATGAAAATATTGTATATCTTCAACAACAAAGTTGTATATTTTTGAGACAGTCACACACATTGTGCCTTTTTTTTATACCCCCCACCCCCTACCCACAGCTTGTATGACTTGAAGAGAAAAGCCATATATTTTCAATTAAAAAAAGTTTGACATTTTCAAGGAAACTTGTATTAGCAAGAATAAAGGCCCCTTAACATACAGGAACATTTTTTTTTTGAGAAAGCAAGCTGCATATTTTCCACAATATGCACACTTTCAAGAACAAACACATTTTTGAGGAAGAAAAATCATATCTTCAAGACAATTTTGGAGATGAAGCAGCACAATTCATAGAATAACGGACCTTTTCGCCCCCAAAAAGTCATACTCTGAAGAAAAAACAAAGTGAAAATAATCACATCTTCCTTTGATTGTGCCACCCACTCACATAACGCTTGGGCAGTTTCTGTATAATCCTGCAAACTAAGTACTAAAACCACAACTGCGCTCCATTTACACACACACACACACACACACACACACACACACACACACACACACACACACACACACACACACACACACACACACACACACACTACACACGCTACACACACAAAGTGCCACAGACGTCCCAATCAAACCGGAGAGGGAAGCAAATGCAAAGCACATTTTCACCCTTTGCCCCGACATATGGAACGCGTAGCGCTCTTATTTTCTTTTCATCTGGCCGCCCCAGAGCTGAAAGCTTTGGACAGTGTGTCCTCGCTGCCCTCTCCTCTTCCTTCTGCTCCTAATCCTCCTCCTCCTCCCAGGGGGCCTGCACTGACCCCATTAACAAGCGGGACACCCAGTCACTGACAACAACAGCACCTTTGGAGCCTCGTAGGCATGTTTGAAAAATACAAAGCTGGGTGGTAAACTTCTCAAGATGATGCGGGTGAACAGCTAGTAAGCTAACAATTTCTAAACTACCTTTCATGGAGCAGAATGAAAATCAGGGCCATTTTTAAAACAGCAATTGCTGTTCACGTTCATTGGTCAACCCGCTAGCCGCATCGTCGAGCTAGCTTTGCTAAGTTTGCCCACAGTTTGTCAAAGTTACACGGCTTTGCTAGCCGGCTTGGTTGCTAGCTTGTTAGCTAGCCCATTCGTCTTAAGTAAGGCGGAGACTTTTAATCTATATTTAGGATAACAATTTATGAAGGTACTTTTAATGGAGCAGAATAAAGTCCATTTTGAATCATTTGTAGTCAAAACTGTTCTACTCCAACCCTGTAGGTGGTGGTAAAACGCATCACATGTAGTGTTTCACTAGCCCTGCTCAGAGGGTAATTTCAGTCATACTGAAATTGTGAGTGGTTTAAAAAACCCTCACAAGTGATAGTGAGAGTCGTACGTTTTCTACGCTAACCACAATATGTTCACCTCTCAGTGTGGGAGCGAATGTGCGAGTACGCTAAAGGCTGTGAATTTTTACATTATAAAGGTGCAGAGCCACACAGCTGCTGTGGAGGAGGAGGACACACAAAGGGCAAAGTTCGCCTAAAAGGTTAAACGTTTTCTGCACCTCAACACCTTCTTACTTGTAAAACTCCAGTAAAAATTCCAGATGAGATTCCCACTTTGGTTTTCACAGCTTCTGTCATTTCTAGTAAATGAACTTTCAATATAATGCCCGCTCTTACAAGAATTTTGCAGGTTTCAAAAATACAGAAGCAGCAAGCAACAGTACACAAACTATCATACTTATTTCTTTTACAAAGAAAAACGCATTATCTAGTAAATTAAGATCAGTATAATGTTGCTTTTTTAACTTTGATTTATACCTGCTTGTCTTATGCGTGTTTGGGTAAAGTTTTGTACATGTGTGCCAAGTTCTGACTCCGCCCCTGTTTTATTCGCACATGTCAAACAAAGTATAGCTACACGTGCTTCTTGTGCTCTTGTGGTGTTTGTTTACATCCCAGATGGTGAAAGCAAACAAGGAAAGCCCAGTCACAACAATATAAAAATCTCCCTGCTGTCTCACTAGCCGCACTCCTTCCTGATAAAGCTTGCACAGACGTCTGGGGTTTTTTTTTTTTCTTCCACCCCGATGGAAACTCCTGATGGCGGTACCACAGGCGTTCTTTTCTTTTCTTTCCAGCTCCGCCCATCCTCCGTCCATCCACCTGATGGCTTTTCCTCCCTCGCTGTTTCCCTCGCAGACACACGCACAGCCAGACTGGAAGACAAACACTGGCAGGTGGATAGAGGCCGAGGAGCGACATTGACACTTGTCAACTGGATGGAAGGATAGAAGGATGGGAGGGAAGAAAGATGGCGTTGGCTCGCTGTTTGTACAGTGAAAAGAGAGAGAGAGAGAGAGAGAGAGAGAGAGAAACCAGACACAAACATAAACATTGGCCTCTACTTCAATGCTTCTTCTCTGTGAACCTCTGACTCACCCCCTCCGTCCTCCCGCCCCATAAACAAGTGCAACATGGAAAGCATCACAGCAACCGCAGCAGGAGAGCAGAGAAAGTGTTCAGCGAGTGACTTGCATTCAAACTTCATATTCATACTCACTTGGTTTGACCATGTGATTTGACGATCCCCCCCCCATTTCTACATGCTGAATTAGTGATGTCATTAAAGATTTTTTTAGTCTTTAATTTTTATAGAAATATTTCAAATATTCAACATAATTTCATTGCATTTGAAGACAATGTATTCGTTTTTAAATTAATTAATTAATTAACTAACTAATTAATTAAGTAATTAACTAATTAATTAAGTAATTAATTAATCAATCATTTCATTTTAAGATTTTTAAAATCTTTATTTATTAAACATGACAATAACCATGAAGCACCCTCACACACACACACACACACACACACACACACACACACACACACACACACACACACACACACACACACACACACTCTTACAGTTTCTGAAGCAACAGTGCTGCAGCGGATTACTCCCCGGTCTGACTGGTAATGACTTCATAGTACTTGTCTTCTGCTGGCACAGGCCCAGCCCTACATCTACTCCACGCACATGCACACATACTGTATTGTCTCGCTGGTGGAGGCAGACCACTCGTGTTGTTGTGACATAACACTCACATTCACAATACAGTATTGGAAGAAGGCCCACTCCTGGCACCTGCCACAGGTGGCGAGCCCACCGAAGGGGGACGAAGAAGCAACTTGGTGGGCAGGCTTCTCCGGCCCACCCGTTTGGACGGGTCTGGCCCAGGGTAACCCCATCAAGGGCATAAACCCCGTGCGACTTAGCTTGGAAGATCATTTTTGGACACGCAAACCTCCCCCCAACACCGCGTCCAAGGGACGGCTGAAGAAGCAGTCTCATACAAACGCATCGAGATACTGTACATTTTAAATGTTCGATTTCAACATTGCGTGGATCACACTGTTGAGTTTCATTTTTCAATTTTGGTGTTGAGGACAAAAAAAATAAATAAATAAACATCGTGGAGGTAATGACATAGTCCTTTACCCCCACCACCTTTGGAAAAATGCTCCACTTCCAAGCTGTGCCCTGATTGAGCTCCAATCTTGGAGTCGGAGCGTAAAGACTAAGTATATACACTCTATTTTTACATTGCGCGCACACGTACACGCCACCCACTACTCGGTGTTTATTTAATATGGCATTTCACTCAGAGAACAGTATATCCCGCCGCTTTCTTTATAAGGGCACAGCTACTGCACTACGGAGACCAGCCACCCTCCCTTCCATCGACATTTGCAACGACTCCCTCACATGCGCGGTGCCAGCACCAACAGTCTCTTGGCACCGTCTTGTCGCCCTCGTCGAGAGGAGCATCTGCTTCGTCTTTTCTCTTGCAACCGACCGCTTTGCCTTTCCCTCTCCTCAAGTCTCCGCAGACACACACACTCACACACACACACGCGCGCGCACGAAACACATTCACACTTATACGAACGCTCGCGATTGCATACACGCTCACGCACGCCGTCTCACATCGGCACACACGCTGGCACCGATGCTGGAACGTGATCCGTGTGTCTGCTTGGGATTTTTAAGACGGCCAGATCCTCAAAAGACAAACTAAATCCACACTAATCGGTGACAAAGCGAACAAACGCCTGACTGTCCGTTTCCCAATGAAAACAAGAGCTGCTGCGTTCAGTGGTGTCTGTGTGGTGGTGATACCGAAGAGCCATACGAAGATGCGACTAAAGCAGTCATTTTAGTGTGGATTTGGCAATTTCCATTTGTGGTGAAGTTGCTATAAAACACAAAGTTGAAGTAAGATAAGTCTGAAAATTCCGCGCCCAAATCCAGCTTCTAATACCAATAAGAAATTTGGCTGCCGTGTTTTTTTTCCTTTAGGAGTATGTTGACAAAAAAACTTTCAATAACCAATATTCAACACTACACAGGAAGTCACTTTGGATCAAAGTGTGCCAAGAATCATCAGATTGCACCAAAGTTTGAATTTGAAATGAAATGAAATGGATTTGGAATTATTATTAAATTAAAACCCTGACATTTTCCAAACACCTTATCCTCACAAGAGTTAAGCTCCTTTACACTGCCGGGAAAAGAACTGTTAAAAAAAAATTAACAAAATTTAGCTTGATAAAAAAAAAATAATAATAATAATTCTAAATCCGATTACAGCTTGTTAAGTCAAATAGAAAATATTTCATCAATCTAAAACAACATTCACGTTGAAATAAATATCGACTCATAGCTTAGCATAGCACTCGAAATTAATGAAATTATTGTTTTTTTATTGTTAACTTACAGAAAATTATTGGTGGTTAGTCCTCAATTTTTCAACAACTGCATTCATTTGAAGTGTCGAAAAAAAGACACACAAAATTGCACTCTGCAATATTTTACCTGATCCAAAACACAAAGTAACGACATAATTAACTAGAATGCACAAAATGAAACAATTCGCGTATCGTGATTATTCAATGTGCATCGTGCTGCTCCTTCTGATTCCTTGGCCACCATTGGAGAGCCAAATACATCGACGCGCACAGTACTACACGAAGATTTGGTGAAGAAATACAAAAGACCATCCGGTAGGCTGTATCGGAAATGTGCACGATCCAAATTCTTTTCACGGCAGAAAGATTAAAACACACACTGTACAAAAATAGCGCAATGGTGTTGAGTTAAGCTTTTCAGCCCAGTTTGCGGGTCAAGACACGTTGTGGCGCAGTTGGTCTCGATAAAGGAGTGGATGTGGTAACAGTAATCCATCCATGTGATGTATTGGGGCGTCCTACGGGGCCTAAATGTGGTAATTTGTTTCGTTTTAATAAAGCGTGTGTTTTTCTTGGGTCACATTGTCAAGGGGGCAAATTGCTTTCTAATCACATCACACGTGGAAAGTGCAGTACGCGACGACGCGCACGCACTCGCTCACCAGTATTAACGCACGTGTGTTTTCATTGCAAAGCAAAACATGTCAGCGTTTGGCCCACTTTTAAAGCCCACACAGTCACAGTGACGGACAGCCCGCTGGAATTAAGTCTTAACCGCACCAAAAGAGGGACAGCTCGTATTTAAAACAAGTGCGGTTCAGCCGTCAAACTTCAAAGGAATCATCGTAAAAAAGGAAATACTCGACTTGCAAATGATATGTTGCAAAGTTGAAATCACATTATTGGCCATTTTGTCATAACTCAGCAGTTTGATTATCAAAATGAACAAAACATGTAATCAAGACAAAATTACAAGATTTTTTTGGGGGATTCAGCTTAGTTTAGCACTCCAAATCAGCAATATTAAAATTCATCTCAACTTTACTGAAGTACACTGCAATAAATAAAATGAAACTTTCTTTGACCAGCACTCCAATGAGAAACATGAAGCAAAATATATTTTATTTCAAATATTTGTTTGAAGTAAAAATAACATTCAATAAATTCACTTAAAATGAAATTGATATGATATAAAAATAAAATTAAATAAATAATATATATATTTTCCCAGCTCTCAAGCTCAGTGTCATAAAATCTACTAAAACAAAATTCAGTTAAAAATCAACACATTCAAATGTAAATGAATTGAAATAGTCTGTTGCCTCTTAGCTAAACTGGGCAAACCCAAATTTACCAAATCAAATACAAGAAAGTCTCATTTTCTTCCATATTAAATTAGCCTCACACACAAAATAAGCAAGTTAAATTTGAATTGAAATTATATTGTTTCTTACGTGACGTTATTTTAGCCTCGCAATCAAAGGAGCAAAATCAAATAAAAACATATTAAACAAACCAAACCAAATTAAGAGGAATCAAAGGTCAAGCTACTTTAACCCTTTCAGGGACAGCAGTTACTGTAATGGACAGCTTATCATGTTATCAGGTTACAGGGTGCATGAAAGGGTTAAAGAGCACACTATAAGCACTTCTTTGTAGCACTTGTAAGCATACTAACAGCGCACAAGACAGACGAGTAAAAGCGGGCAGCTTGATCGAGTAGGCCGGTGGAGATTTTTAAGGTGCGAGCTTTCCAAAAGAGGAAAGGTCAGGGTTGTGGCGTTTTACTGCCAATAAGAGCCTCCATTCTGGGAGTGCTGCCCAGCTCGTCTACCTGTTGACTGGACGCAATGTACCGCCCGCCTCTTATGTTACACAGCGTATTGTAAATCAGCGCCCCATTATAAATAACACTTAGATGTTATTTTCTATCTGAAGAGGAGCCCAGTGGCCTTCTGGCTCACTCAGAAAGCTCTGCGTCATGTTCAGAATTCAAAAGCTTCTTTGCAAATACAAACAAGCCCATTAAAACGCAGCCATCATCCAAAGACGAGGGCTTAGTAGCGCAGGCGAGTCGATTTATGACACCAACGGCAAAGACATAAACTTACCACCAGAGCTATAGCCACATTAAAAAATAAAAGCCCATCAAAACAGAATTAATGATGAGTGTGTCTATTTGAGAGAACCACCAGTCGTTAAAGTTTGTTAGAAAAAGTTTGTCATAGAGAATGTTCCAATGCCGAAGCGCTTCATGTTAAAACCAGTGAAAGTTGTTTTAACCAGTGATCTTCAGGTCCCCTTTTACTGCTTGGTCATTGGCTTTATAAGGCTTTTTTTGTGGGTCGACTCATGATAGACATGCTTACCAAATTTCATGTTGCTAAGTGAAATTGGATTAGGAACCTGAATTTCTTAACTAGGAAAGAAATACATTTAGAGCAGCCGTCCCCAACCCCCGGGCAGCGGACCTGTCCGTGGGTCCTTTGGTACTGGGCTGTACAGAAAGAATCAGTAACTTGTATTACAGTCAAACCTCGGTTTTCGAGTGTCTGTTCTCGACCAAATCGTGTTTTGACCAAAAATTTCGAGTTTTTTTATGCCTCGGATTACGACCTAAAATCGGTTCTTGACTAAACTGAGCGCACTTGAATGCGCCACTTGACTCCTCTCGCCTTCCTTACACGAGGAAGTGACGCTTCCTCAGGAAGACGAGGAAGTAAAGCTTCCTCGTGTCACGTTCCATTGTAAGCAGACATGTTCAATAAAGATTTTTTTTTAAGAGCGTGGTTTCAGTTTTCGAACGAATCGGTTTCCAACAGCCTTCTGGAACGGATTATGGTCGAAAAACCGAGGTATGACTCTACAGCACATCCATTTTATTCATTTCGGAAGCTGAATGATGTTTTATTTTGAAATAATTACCGGATTCTAGGTTACATCCATCTACAGTGTGTCACACTTAACGGAGGTCAAAGCGCCCTTCTCGGTCACGTGATAGGTGAGTAGCTAGCAAAATGAGTGAAAAACAAACGTCTTTAAAAAGTTTCTTTGGGAAGGGGAAAATGCCCAGCCAGGGGACAGAAGAGGAGCCTACGACCTTCAAGAAAAAGAAAGCTACATTCAATACAGTAGACAGTACCAGGAGTCCTACTTCAAATACGGTGTTATTTTAACGGGAGATTCTCACACAAGAAGCCTACTCTGTATAATATGCAGCGATGGTGAGTCCTATTTTTTATGCACTTTGTATTTGTGATGTATCTTATTTTGAAGGCACGTTTAAACGTTACCATAGCAGACCAGAGAGTGTTGTTTTCAACAATAACCAGAAAATGTTGTATTTGAATCAACGGCCATCTTGCTGTGCGTCATGGCGTTCCTATCGCGATCCACGTGCCTTCCAAATTTCATGTCGCTCTGTGAAACTGGCCTCGGGGGCTGAATTTTTACAAGGTTGATATTGCCAGTCATGTGCATGTTACATGCAAAAAAAAAAAAACAGCTGAGGAAGTTGTAAGAATTTCTGGCCTTTCTCTCCAGCAGCAGGCCTGCAATTTTTTTTTGTGGTGGGGAGGAGGGGGCTGTCTCAGGGAGGGGGGGTGCCCCAAAGGAATAAAACACCCTTTCGCTTGGCCTCGTGTAGTTCCACACCTGCAACACACAAAAGCTCTCTCTGTGTGCGTCAGTCATACGTCAAAGAGCGCCACCAGGAAACAAACAGAGGCTCTTTAGTGGGAAAATGACATTTTCACTCAAACAGCCACTCAAATGTTACACACATTTGAACTCGGCTTGACTCAATTGACACCAATTTGTTTTTTTTGTTTTTGTATTTGAAAATATTGTTTCTATGTGTCAAAATGCAAGAGATAATGCCATAAAGCATGTACAAATATTTTTATATTATTGCAAACTGCGTGTACCTCACTTATGTTGTGCTTCTTTCTCACCCTCGCCCCACCTGGCCGACAGCGTTTTCCTGCGCCGTGTGAACCAATATTGACATTGGCACTGCTGAACAGACTGCACACAGCTAATAGATATAATTATCTTACATAATGATCTCCAATAACAACGTCAAATAAGAATAAGAATAATAATAAGACTGTGTCGGGGCACGGTGTGTTTGTTTGGATCCTCCATGGAAAGATGGCAAGAGGCTAAGTCAGCACTTTAAGGAATACTTGTGTGTGCTTTTTTAAATCAAAATAATAATAATCAAAAGTCATGGGCACTTGTTGCCGGGCAGACTTCCCAGGGCTCACTCATAATTACCCCATGGGCCAATTGAAAACATTTTTCATTGGGGTGATGGCTTTCCCATACTCACTATATTTTGTTCATCTGTGTGAAAGTGTTTGGTGAGGGCGGTGGACATGGCTAGCAAAAATGGGGTTTGTAACACCCACTAGAATTGTGGAAAAACACAACCACAGAACTTTGCAAATGAAATTTGGTAGGCATACATATCAGCAGTGGACCCACAAAAAATTCTCAGGGTACAATAGCATAAAACAAACAGGAAGTCTGCCATTTTGTAGCTAAGTAGCCATTTTAGTGTTTATTTGGCCATTTCCTTTTGTGGTGAAGTCCTATTAGTTGCCATGAACACAAACTTAAAGTAAGAGAAGTATGAAAATTCAGTGCCCAAATCTAGCTTCTAATATCGACAGGAAATTTGGCTGGCATGTTTTTTTAGGAGTATGTTGACAAACAAACTTTCAATAGCACATATCCAACACTACAGAGGAAGTCAGCCATTTTGGATTAAAGTGTGCCAAGAATCATCCGATTGCTACAAAATTTGAGCCACATACACCAAACATTAGCACACAGATTTTTGTCATTATGTTTCGGCGTAGCATAGGCATGACTCGACATAAAACACAATTTCTAAAATTAGTTTAAAAATTCAGCCTTCAAATCCAGTTTCGCATATCGACATGTAATTCATAAAAGTATGTGTATTATGACTATACTGACAGAAAAAAAACGTCTCAAAGCCCACCAAAAACAGCCATTTTAGCTTAAAATTAATAAGCTAACTTCAAGCCCCAAACCCAGTTTCTATCATGAGTAGACCCATATAAAACTCTCAACAAGTACTATCCAATACCACACAGGGAGCTGAAAATAATGTATTTATATTTGTTATTTATTTCTCATCTTGATCCCAAATTCCAGGCATAGTGACCGTTCGCTGCAGTGATAAAAATGTGATTTCATGAATTCGGTACGAGCCTCAGATATGGATTTATGCAATGCTTTTTACATATTTGTTCATAAGAGTTCAAAGGCATCTGATGGGAATGAGAGCGGAGGAGTAGGTGGGGGGGATGGGAGGGAGGAAAAGGAGGCTGCGTGATGCGGCGCAGACGATGCAGCATCAGCATCAGCATCAGCAGATAAAAAGAAAGTGGCCGATTGGGGCATGATTGAGGCGATGTGGTTCCAGTAAGCGGCGCCTGATGACTCACCTGCTGTAAGACTACATCACCTAAAGCGTGAGATCATCAGGTGACCGGCATCATCGGGTGATACGCGCTCCACCAATGGGAGGGGAGGATTCTGGGAGGGAAGCATTGCGAGGAGGACGAGGGATGCGCATCGTGATCCGGTAAATGACGACTCGGTTCCAACTAGGTTGTCATTTAAAAGAAAGGCAACATGACATCATCCAAGACCCTAAATGTATATATATTTTTTCTTTGCTGAGCAGTTTTGCTAATCATTGACTTAATTTGAGGAGCAAATTTCTGATTTTGAGGAACAATTTTTTTGATCAGTTAATCCCAGGGCCCTGAAGCAAGGGTTTTATTAAACAATAAAAACAAAACAATATAACAAATGGACAATTGGTGTTCCTTTTTTTTTTATATAATCAACTGTTTTGTCAACTCAATCACTTCTGTTAAAATCAAAAGTCAGGACTCTTGTGGAAAAAAAGAACAGTACTGATTTTATAAATATTGTATACTGTCTTAATATACGTTTATGCTGCTTTTACCAAGTATGATTTTATCTCCAGAGTCCAGACACTTCTGAATTTTCCTTCTATTTTGCTGTTCAAAGTCGGATATGCTCTGTCGTAACGTGTTTCCAGTCAGACCTCTCTGAAAAGTGTACTCAGTCACCCAAGCACGTGTCAGTTTTAGGTTAGCTTAGCAGTTAGCATGATTTCTCCGTTTTTCCTTGTAGTCCTTTCGTGAGGACCTGAAGGCAATGATTATCGACTTAATAGCGATTCTGCAGTGTGCTTAACCGCGCTAGCTAGCCAGCTGTAGCTTGTTTACGATGTGAGCCCGAGGGCACTTTGATGTCAATTTCAGTCAACAGCAGTGGTCGTTGCTACATAAAATGGCAGCCTCCTTGGATGACTGAAAACGGGAGGTTTATTCTGCTTTATTCGTATTCCACAAGCGCAACATTGATCACAATACTGTATTGACACGAGTGCCAAGAACATATTATTGCTGTAAGTCAGATCCAGTCCCCCCATGTCTGCTTAAAAGTCAGAGCATCAGGCAGAGCAAATGGCCAAAGCTAGCCGCTGACATTTGAGCCGCAGGTCAGAAACCAGAGCCAATCTTAACGAAATTGTCTTTGACCACAAACTGCATTTTAAAGCAACACGCTGAATTATTAATGAGCCTTATCTAGCCCCATTGTGCTGACCCGGCAAGGCGAGTACTTACAAGCTGCGGCCTGAACAACACTTTAGTGCGGGCGGGACAAGCGTCGGGTTACATAAGTGAAGCAATTATCTATGAGGGAAAGGGTGTATAAAAAACAAAACAGAAAAAACATTTAAAAAATAACCTCAAACAGTGGGGTAAACTGCTAAATGACGGGCACAGCTAAGCTGATATATTTTACCATCATGCCCAATGGCAGTCTTATTGACCAGCGCGCTTATGGTGGTTTATTATTGATGCGGCGAAACACGAGCGGCTGCTCTGAAACCAACACTGCTCTGTTACAGTAAACCAGAAGGGGGGGCGGGGGGATTTTCTTCACACACATTTCCCCAGAAACACAACCTATACTTTTCTCCTCATTTGGCCCGCAAAAGTGCTTAAAAACCGTGCTAGGCATCCAAGCAAAAAAAAGCTGCAGCGCTAGCCGGCCGAAAGGAAAGCAAACAGCAGATTCTCATTGGGGGCCGTGTATACCGTCGGTGGGAACACGGCGCGGCGTGCGGGCACGGAAACTATTTTGCATCGCGCCGTGCCAAGCGCCATTTTTCATCGGAAGACCATCAGAAAACTGTGACGTGTTTGTTTTGACCCACTCGGAGAACAAATTCGCATTTCTGTTACACTTTACACAACTCTCTTTTGTAATCTCGAACCAGAAGTTGTCTTTGCAAAGATAGCAGTGACATCCATACTAGGAGATAGTCACGTTTTAGTGAAAATGTGAGACAGGGAGGCTGCACGATGGTTCGATTGGTTAGCTTGTTGGCCTCAGAGTGCAGAGGGTTGGACATGTTCCCCCTGTGCCTGCGTGGCTTTTCTCCGGGTACTCCAGTTTCCTCATAAATTCCAAAAACATGCACGGTAGGTTAATTGATCACTCTAAATTTGCCGTAGGTGTGATTGTGAGCGGTTGTTTGTCTATGTGTGAACTGTGATTGGCTGGCAACCAGTTCAGGTTGCCCGAAGACAGCTGGGATAGGCTCCAGCACGCCCACGACCCTCGTGATGATAAGCGGTTCAGATAATGGATGGATGGATGATATAACTTTTGGGGAGACGGGTGAAGGGGGTGCAGGGGAGGCTCAATTCATGAAACAAATGTTATTACAGGATTTTTGACAATGCAAATGCTCAGTGGGCCACGTTGCTGTATGTTTCACATTGAGCAAATCTGACAATAAAGTTGACTTGAACTTGAACTTGAATAGGGGCCGTACTTGGCCCAAATGTGCAGTAAGATGCTAAACCTAATAAAGTGGCCGCTCAGCGTATCTCATCACTGGTGTATATTGTGTAACATGTTGACAATGGATAGGACCTTGGGTTTAACTTTCTGGGAATGGCCATCAGGAAGCTGGGTGATATTTTTCCAGGAAGTCACGTCAGGGAATCTCCCTCAAGTCGTGTGACTGCCCCCCCCCCCCCTCTCTCCTTCTCTCCCCGACACATTTACCCAGCAGCTAATCTAACACGGCTCGTATCTAATGGAGGTAAAGCAGCCGCGTCCCCTCCCTCGTTGGAATCTTACTGAATTATTCAGGCAGGCGGCGGGCCACAAAGAAGCTGAGGACTCGCTCCTCTCACGCAGCAGAAAACGAGCGGTCACGTCGGGTCGGCTTCAAATAGACGACGCGGCGGGCCTGATGCAGAAAGCAGCCGGTGGGGATCTTTCGGAGGGATCATGTGTCCCCGCCGTCCCCCTACGACACCAAGCTGCCTTCATGACACAGCAAATGTGCTTGTCATTAGCTCGTCATTTTGTTTACGGCTTTGCAGAGACTCGCTGAGCAGTCTCTCACACAAATTCAGCGCCAGTTTGCCAAACCATTTGCTGTTGGGAGAGTCTTTGGTGTCGAGGCTTTTCGTGTGTCAAAATGTCGAAGGTCAGAGTCATGGTCATGTCAAACGCACCAATCACCCCCTAACCCCCTCGGAAAAAAAGCAGTCATTTTCCTGCACTGTTTAGCCAATAATGACCGAACCTGGTCGAGCCATTTGAGGCATATAACTGCCGAGCTGGTACCTTTATTTTGGTGATGATTGACATTGATTTCATCGGTTCATCTGCAATGAAGCGATGGTCTTTGTACATCGGGGAGTGCCCCAGTGCTGATTGTGCATGCGTGCATTTCTGGTGGTGACATTTACTGTATCAAGCCCACTGCAGGGGCCACTTCTTCAAAATGTTCTCTCTTTCTTCTTGTTTGCAAAAAAAAAGAAAAATTCCTTCAGGTGTTTCCCCACTCGAAGTTGATGTCGTGAAGACGTGACACAGAATGTCAGGAATTTGTGACATTTTGTTCCTGTGCGCACCTGCTGTCAATCAAAGACGTCTGAATGTCACAGCCAGCAGCTACGGGGGGGTGGGAAAAATAAACACGTGCTGTTGAAAAGCTCGTTTGGCTAAAATACCACCGGCGTTCCTCTAAATTTCGAATTCTCTTGCGAACCAAAACGGTTGACTCGTAAACTGTCTCTCAGAAAACTGTCTTGATCAAACGACACGAGTGACTCTTCTCTATTTCGATAAATACCTGAAACGTGGTTTGAATTCTCTTGCCAACCGAAACGGGGAACGAAACGAGTTCTCTCATCAAAATCGAAATGAAAATGAATTACTTTCAAATGGCAGCAAGTAGAAATATATTTTAGAAAAGATTATTACATTATAGTATAGATGATAGAATTTTGGATTATAAAAAGATTCAGATTATATGAACCACATTGAAATGAATTACTTTCAAGTGACGGTAAGCGATAATAGGGCAATGAAAATATTCATAATGAATACATGAAATTAATATGAACACATTTTAAATAACAATGATGGGTAATATTCAACTTGAAAAATAATTAATATATCTACATTTTTTTAAAATATATATGTGTATATATATATATATATATATATATATATGTGTGTGTGTGTGTGTGTGTGTGTGTGTGTGTGTGTGTGTGTGTGTGTGTGTGTGTGTGTGTGTGTGTACCGTAAATTCCGGACTATAAGCCGCTACTTTTTTCCCAAACTTTCAACCCTGCGGCTTATACAGTGATGCGGCCAATTTATGTAATTTTTCTAACGGCCGCCAGGGGCACTCGAGTAGAAAAGGTAAGATTAAGACCGGTCTTTATGACACTGTTTAATTCCGACACTGAGGACGGTGACTTCGATGGCTTCAGTTCACAGGAGGAAGATGAAGACGGCTCACCGTGATTTTTACAAGTACCGGTATGTTCTTTTACCAGACCTGTTATACTGTGTTGCTATTCTGTTGCTAGCGTGTTGTTACCATGTTGCTACAGTTTTACTGCCGCGTCACAGGCACCGTTTGGGAAGAAAGTTATATTATTATTATTGTTAAGTTATATTATTAAAACTTTGAAAACTCTCTCTGTGTACCGTCTTTCTTTGTAAATATGTTTACATGTTTTAATGTGGGCACATGCGGCTTATATACAGGTGCGGCTTGTGTATGTACAAAATTGGTTTTCCTCTAAAAATGTAGTGGGTGCGGCTTATAATCAGGTGCGCTCTATAGTGCGGAAATTACGGTATATAAAATTTTTTCAAATAAAATTGAAATTAAATATTTTCAAACACTAATTCGTCATACATGAAAATGAAATTCTAAAATGTACAGACTAAATTTTAAATCCTTAAAATAAATAACTTTCAAATGACAGTAACTAGTAATAAATATGTAATTTAAAATCTAAATATTTATACTTATTTTTAAATAAATGACATGTAATATATCATTTTGAAAAATACCTTAAAAAGTTGAATCACATTCAAATGACAGCAACTGGTAATATGTCATTTCCCCAAAAATGTATGAATGACAAAAACATGAATTTGAAAATGACTGACTTTCAAATGAGAGTAACTAGTAATGATGAACTGTACGACATTTAGGAGGCAGTGAACATTGAGTGACATGAGCACACCACACAACACTGTTACCACAATGTGACAAAAGGAAGCGTGTTTTTTTTTTTCCTCTCTCTTGCCTTTTCATGCAATGCGCGCGCACATACATGCACACACAGACGCAAACACACGCTCACTCAAAGAAGCCCTGCTGTCAATCAGCAACGGGGAACAGTGGAGCCATTCTCTCTTTTGGCACGAGTCCTTCAAGTGGCCGCCGAGAGAGCGCTGTGTGTCACACGCTACTGATACTACAAGCTGCCTTCTGTCACACACAAATCTCTCTCTGGCGTACAACAAACTTCACATCTGCGTGCACCACACCCACGCAGGCACACAAAGGGCCTCGCTGGAGCCTCGGCACAGAGAATCCCCTCCACGCCGCACATGCACTCAGCCAATCACTTTGCACTGCTTACTTACTTGACTGACTTACGGACTTACTTGCGAATACAATTATAGTTAAAAAAACAAACAAACAAAGATTACATAAGCATACAGAATATGAATCTAATCAAATAAAAGGTAAATATAAATAGTGAGGAAAACATATTTGGGTTCAAAATGAACTCTTTCATGGTCAGCGGTTACTACAGTGGTACTGGTTATTATTATTGGTTCATAAAGGGTTAAAAAAACATTTATTCAAATAGAAAATATTTTTTTAGTTTTTTTTTAAACAAAAAAAAAAAAAAAAAAAAATTTAACGAGTTTAAAAATACGTACCTTTTTTTTATGTCAAATATTCCCAAAATTGCATTTCATTCATTTGCTCGATTACTGACACATCGCATGAGCTGCGCTCGCATTGGACACACACGCAGGCAGCGGCTGACTGGCACTTGGCCAAAGCAGGCCTGGAGACCTTCCGTCATTTCCACCAAAACATACAAATCAAAACACGCGAGAACCACCTGAGAGGGAAAAATACATCGTCATAAAAAAAAAAAGAAAAAGCATCTGGAAGCTGACCAATCAACACGCGTGAGATTGGATTTGGGATTTTCGCCGCTCTCCATCAAACGTGAGATATTTCAAGAACTCATAACTCTTATCTTGAAATGGAATAATCCAACGTACCATGACGACGGGTGTGTGTCATGGATTGTTAAAGTATTTCCCGGTGATTCTAGAAAGTATTTCGAGCTTGCCTTTTTCACCAGTATCTCTATTTAAAGCTCAACCAGTTTTACAAGTATTTCTGACAAGTCATCAACCACTTCGTTTTTTCAAGCGCCGTTTCAAGAAGTTTCATTTTCTTTGTTTTGTTGACGTGTCTTGGTTACGGTAAGTTTTCTTTCATGTTTTTCTCACGTCGTCTTGCTTGGTTTTTGTGTCTGCCTGTTTTCGTCAGCTTGGCCCCTTGTGTCAACCAATCATCTCCCTCACTCGGGTCTTGTGCGGGTGTACCTGCTTGCCATCTCTTTCTGCTGACGTCATTCACATTTCCTCGGGTCATGTCTTGTTTGCTTTTGTGGCGACATTAGTCCCAGTGTAGGGTTGTTACTTGGAGTCTACTTTTTTGGGACTTTGTTGATTTTGTATTTTTGATGAGCCTTTCCAAGTGTCCTTATACAGACCTCTCCCCGTTTTTGGAAAAATCTCATTTATATCCTATCCACGTTTGAAAATACCAAAGGATCTCAGGAGTCTTTCTCACTCAATTTCAGGCTCTTCCCTGTGTTACTAATAAAAATGATTGTGTCTAGAGCCAGAAAGCGAGCAGCCGTTTGCATCTGGAAGCCCACGGCCAAATGGAGGGGTTCCCTCTTATCTAACAGTCCACGACCCGCCAACACTGTGTCTGTAATAAGACTTTTCCTTCCAGACGTTCGTCCAGGGGCGTCACTCCCCTCTTTAAAATAAAAAAAAAAAACCCAAAAAACATGACAGAAACTGGAATTTTCTGCTGGGATCAAAACAAGTCGAGAGTTGTAACGGGTTCGAGTTTCCGACGTAGACAATGTGCCAGATTCCAGTGCCTTGAGGGACACCGGCGCACCACAATGGACGCTCTGTCTGAGGAATAACATGCATACACCCACACACAAACTACACTAAATGGTGAGAAGTAATGAAATACAAATACTTCATTACTGTACTTAAAGTCTCTGTAATGTGAAAATATAATTTCACTTTTGACACATCACAGATGAGACTGTTGTTAATTAAGCCTGACGAATATGAATGATTAAAATGGATACTACTTCATCAAGCATTTTTACAGAACTCGGTTTGCTAGCTAGCAAGGCTAGCTAGCAAGGCTAGCTAGCATGGCTAGGTAGCAAACCAAGTTATGTTTGCTTGCTCGCATGGCTAGCATGGCTAGCTAGCTTATCTACTGGGATTGGGGGTGACTCTTGCCAGACTCCAAATTGTGGCACTGTTTTTGCTGGCGTTTAGCTTTCCGTAATGCCAAGTTGTCAAAGTGCGCATTCTATATAACTCAAAATGAAAATTCATCTTAACTTTTCATTTCTGTATTTTTTTTTTTTTAATTAAGGACTTGAATCGAGACTTTTAAGTACTTTTTCAAGTACTTCAGCACTTTTGCCACCTTGGCGCTTTCTTTACACCTTCGCTGACGCTCACCGTGTTTATTCACATATTCGGGGAAACGTACAATTTTCCAGTGGCTCGACTGTGGAATCGTTGCCATTCCTGTGTGTCAAAACTGATGGCATGCATGTCTCTGCATATCCTGCTCAGGTGGAAATGTGTGTTCTCGAGCTGCGTTTTGTTTTGGGGGTAAAGTTCAGGAAGGAGGAATTAGTGTAGTTGTGTGTGTGTGTGTGTGTGTGTGTGTGTGTGTGTGTGTGTGTGTGTGTGTGTGTGTCTTTGGGGTCAGGCATCCCATTAGTAAGACATCCCCTGGCTCTAATTGCCTCATCCCAAGCAGACACCCTGACAGCTCTGTAATCTACACGTTACACCCAGCACTCAAGATTGTGGGCGTCCTTCTGGGCTGAATAGCTAATGTCAGTTTTATGATGCCAAATTAGGTTGCTTTTCATGTTTGGTGGCTCCTTGCACTCAAGTGCCGGGCGTCTACGGAGGAACAAGTGAGCAGGCAGGTTGTGGTTGGATTTTAACGTGGGCGTAAATGCCAGCCTGTGTGCAAAGTGACTTATAAGGATTTTTTTTTCTGTCAAGTTGCTACCACCAACGTTTCCCAAAACAAATGTTATATGCATCCGCAAGACACGGGGGACTTGTGGTTCATATGTCTGCCTCACCGGCGAGAGATGTAGCGGGAGGAGGTGTTGGCTATGTTAATTGGATACTCTAAATTGTCCATAGGTGTAAAGATGGACAACTTCTCTCACGCTACATTTTCCTCTAAAGTTGCACAGAACCGCAAAGTTCAAACCGTGTGCGTGCGTGTGTTGCAGATTAAACATTCCCAGTACACCTGTGGCAGTTTTGGGCACTGTGTAAATAAAAAGTCGAGTCCCCCTAAACCTCCTTTGGCTTTTTCGACTAGGATTTGACTCGCGATACGTTTGTATCTACTTGAAAACGTGGGGATTAAGCAATCCTCCCCCAAAGCCTTTCAAATGGGCTTCCCTATGAATTATTGACATGTGGTTCTGTGCAGCTGTACAAGCCAAAGTTATCTCCGGTGAGTTGATGGATGAAGAAACTGCAATGGATTCCGTGATAGGGGGGGGGGGTTCTCTGGTTCCTGTTTTAAGGAGTGAGAAGTGTCCAGGTATGGCGCAACGGAGAAGAAAAGGGAATGCTTTCATCTTGCCACTGGAACGTCTTATCTGGGAGGCCTGGCCACACTATCTGCAGGAAAGCTCAACCTCTGCACAAAGAGATCAACGTTGACGGCGCACTCTGTTTTCTTCCTGTTAAACATTACTCCCAGGAATCTCCATTTGTGCTGTGTGTGTGTGTGTGTGCGTGTGTGTGTGTGTGTGTGTGTGTTTTGCGAGGTTTGCTTTGAACATTGAGGACATGGTTGGATGTTTGAGTAAGGTTAGCATCGGGTTTATCTTGTTTACATTGTTATAGCAGGGCTGGGCGGCCTGCGGGCACGCGAGTGGCCACTTGATTAATAAAAAAAGAATACACAACCTAAGTAGGCCTAATATTTTTTTTACAGATTTGGAATGATATAGGCGACCCGGTGATCCAGTGGTTAGCGCGTCGACCTCACAGTGCAGAGGTACCGGGTTCAAATCCAGCTCCGGATTCCCTGTGTGGAGTTTGCATGTTCTCCCAGGGCCTGCGTGGGTTTTCTCCGGGTACTCTGGTTTCATCCCACGTTCCAAAAACATGCATGACGGATTAATGGAACACTCAAAATTGGCCCTTGGTACGAACAGCGCTGTTCGTCTCTGTGTGCCCTGCGATTGGCTGGCAATGCCAATTAAGGCTCCTTAACTGATCCTTTTCCCCCCCGCCCACTTCACTTGACCGGCTGCTCATCCGAAACTCACATTTTTGCTCCCAGGACAAAGCAAACAGACAAAAAATACCAACAACAATGAAGTGACTGCTCCAATATAGTCCCCGTGTTTTTTTTTTATGACCCTGAATGCTATGGAGAGAGACACAAAAGCCTCTGTCCTTACTCCCATCCCACAAAAATTTCCTCATCTGAACCTTACTTAGCGCAAGACATTTATACAACTTGGCCTTCTACACGGAACAACGGTGAGATATTTTCTCACAACTTTGACATCACAATATCACATTATTAAGGCGATTTGAAAAGGTCTTCAGCTAGAAACAGAGATGGGGTGAAGAGTTCTAATTGACAAAACAGCCAGATAATGACAAGCAGACCATCACAAATACACACACATACACACACACACACACACACGCACAGAGCAGGAAGACGGCAGATCCTGGGATAGGATAAATGCTCAGGAAAGCAATTCAATCAGTAAGAGATTTCCTCTGTGCAACTCACCTGTGAGCACATGCACGCCTCAACTACACACACACACACACACACACGCATGCACACGCAAAGTCTAATGAGAAGCCCATCTTCACAATTTTCCTGTGTGTGTGTGTGTGTGTGTGTGTGTGTGTGTGTGTTGACCAGCCAAAATGTCCGCTCTAAGACTTGTGGTATGTCCAGGGGTTGTGCCGCACAAAGACAAAATGACAAGCACACATACTCACTCACGCCCATATAGATATACTTGATGACTGACAAACGCAGTATACACACACACACACACACACGCACACGCACACACACACAAAAAAAAAAGCAGCCTGCAGCATTTTGGGCCAGAGGGCGGGGAAATGGGGGTTAAGTGTGCGGGGTAAGCAGAAACAGCTCCGTCGCTAGGGTACGTCCAAAATATAACAGAGAGCTGCTGAAACAGGCCGCTTGTTTCACGCGCACAGGCTGCAAAACAAGGTTCTAAGTGAGACAAGATGGTTTGCACTTGTAGCTTGGTAAACTTGTTCACGTGTTTCGCCGAGTCCACTGCTGCAAAGCGTATATCTTTGTGCGTGCTTGTGAGTGAGTGAGTCAGTGACTGTGTGTGTGTGTGTGTGTGTGTGTGTGTGTGTGTGTGTGCGCGTGTGTGTGTGCATGTGAGAGTGAGAAAGTGAATGTGAGTATGAGTGCGCGTGCATAAGTGAGTGTGAGTTTATAAGCGTGTGTGTGTGTGTGTGTGTGTGTGTGTGTGTGTGTGTGTGTATGGCACATCTGCTTCGCATTGCATGCGGGATCAGTCAGGATTCTGCTGCAGCCTAAGTGGGTGCGATGGGTGAAGACGGAGAAGCTGGAGGTAGCAAGAGGGGTCCAATAAATGGGGTCCACCTGGGCTCCATGAATGGACGTTTGATATAAAAATAAAATTTGAAAAAAATTGTTATAGACCTATAAAAATTCACCAGAGCGTAGACACCTCTCCCCCCCTTTATCCCCCTGAAGACGCACAACGGGGCAAGGCAAGTTTATGTTGACTGTAATGAGGCGTGTTGAGGATGGAGAAGGAGGGAGATGGTTAAAGCGAAACAAGATGGAGGGTCACCGGGTTTGTCTGGCAATGACCCTCCATCACCTCCTCATCTCCTTTTTTTTTTTTTTTTTTTTTTAAATATAGCTTCATTCTCGCCCATGGCTGTTCCCGTCATTTCGCCGGCGCTCTCACGCCGGTGCCAGCTAATTATTAGCCTTCACCGCAGGATTATTTATCACAGGCTGACTGACAAGTGGAGGAGAGGTGAGAGACGCGTTCACTTCCCCATCGGAGTGAAACATTTGGCATGGGCCGCGTGTGTACGTGTGTGTGTACGTGTGTGTGTGCGTGCGTGTGTGTGTGCGTGTGTACGTGCACATGCGTGTGTAATGAAAAGCTGTTAGCACACCGGCCTCACAGTGCAGAGGTGCAGGTCCTGTCCCACTTCTCCATTGTCTCTCTCCCTCTCCTCCTGATTGACTGTCTGACTGACTGGTGAGAGAAATGACATACGCCCAAAACTGGTCGCCAGCCAATCATAGGGACCTACAGAGAAACAAACATTCATTCACGTTCACATCTATGGACCATTTAGAGTCTTCACTTACCCTTATTACCAGAAGCCTTCCTGTGTAGAGTTTGCATGTTCTCCCCGTGCCTGCGTTGGTTTTCTCCGGGTACAGCGGTTTCCTCCTACATTCCAAAAACATGCATGGCATGTTAATGGAACACTCCAAATTGTCCCTCTGTGTGAGTGTGAGTGTGAATGGTTGTTTGTTTATGTGTGCCCTGCGATTGGCTGGCAACCGGTTCAGGGTGTCCCCCGACGATTGCCCGAAGACACCTGGGATAGGCTCCAGCGCACCCGCGCCCTTGTGAGGAAAAGCAGATTGGAAACGGACCGGTTTGGAGGACATTTGTGAAATACACCGTCTCATTCTCACTGATCGTCTTCTTACATCATTGTTTGCAATTCTGCAATGAATTGGTTTTGGACGACTTTAACTATTTCATGCCGTTGTATGGCCCAGGAGGTAGGGGTTACCCATTCCTGCTCATAGGGATTACACTATTGCTTTTCTAATGTCAGCGCAGGAGCCTCATTTATTTTTAATGCTGCCTGACACCAGACAGTGTCAAACGAGAACATGTTACTTTTTTTTTTTTCTTAACGTTCCATTTTCCACAGACACACACTCACACACACGGACTGGCGCGTGCACAAAGGTCTACATTGTTTGCCATATTTGCAACCACACAGCAAATCAACGCACCATCTGTGTCGAAGCCGCAAACCAGCTAATAATATGCTAGCGCACCCATGACAAAACAAAAACTTTGCACAGACAGCAAGTACATGGAAGCCAGCGAGGAGAACTCGTGAGGAACATCGGGAAGAATTTCCTGTCCCACTTCTCCATTGTCTCTCTCCCACTCCTCCTGATTGACTGTCTGACTGACTGGTGAGAGAAATGACATACGCCCAAAACTGGTCGCCAGCTAATCATAGGGACATACAGAGAAACAAACGTTCATTCACGTTCACATCTACGGACAATTGAGAATCTTCAGTTAACCTAACTAGCCTTTTGGTGAGAGAAGTGCACCGGAAGTGGACCTCAGGGCTCAATCCTTGGCACCCTTCCGTTTGGCTTGTACATGTTACCCTTGGGTCAAATTCTTCAGAATGCCAATCATGTCCATGAAGATTATACGCAGCTATGTCCCCCAATGGCAACAGTTCAATTAATGTGTTGTGTCACTGATTAAAACAAATTAATAACAGCATGAACGAACATTTTTTTCAACTGAACCAAAACAAAACTGATTACATTCGGCAATGCTGTTGCCCATATTTGGCAGAGTAAAATTGTGATACCAATTAATCATCCAATTGATTAGAAGAATACACATTGAACTAAATAATTTCTTTTTTGGTCCATTAGCAGTTAAAATAATTAAAATATGAATTGCAGATACAGATAAAACATTTGACGGTTTTAGATTACATCAATTTTTGGGGGTGAGAATGTTTTAACCTTTAATCTATTTTTATACAGTATTGTAAAGTGTTAATGTTTAAAATCACATTGAAATCTGAAAAATTGACTGATTTTTGCCCAGTTTTTTTAGAATAGCAAATTTCAGCCGATTATCAATTGAGCCATCGTAAAAACCCGTAAAAGCGGTGTGAACGGTGAAGTGAGATAAAACTGTACATTTATATGTGTGACTTTGAGTACGGCCTCTCTCACACACACACACACACACACACACACACACACACACACACATGGATGTGGTTAATATCCAGGTGGAGCGCGTGTTCCAAAGTTCTAGTTCAAGACAAAAATCTGCTCATTGTCCTTTTTTGACCTGACACGCATGAACACAAATACACACACACACACGCGCACGCGAACACACATGCGGGCGCACACAGACTGACACACTTTAGCCCTGTAGGCAGTGATATGAGAGCCAGTTGGTGTTTTTGCAGCACTTAGCAAGCCCGTATTCCCTTACCACAACAACATCCAATCACCTGCCAGCTCCTGACCTCTGCACCCTGTCACACAGTCAAAAAGGGGAGTTGGGGGTCTTCGAGGGGGACTGTCGGGGGGTGGTGGGGAGGATATGTTGCATACCAGTGTGTGGGGTAGAGTGTGGCCCAATGATGCGGGATCCATGAAAGGGAAGGCGAGAAGGCATCGGCGCACAACATTTCGTAGCATCTTTTCATCACATTTGCAGAAACGTGAACCTCCCCCAGGGTCTTGTTTACCCTCCTCTTTGTCATCATCTTCATCCTCTTGTTTTTCTGCCGCCATCTCTTTACCTCCACCAAGCACAAAAGAGTCACAGGGGTTGTTTGCGAGTGCAGTTATTCTTGTAAAATTGAAAATTAATCCCCATAATAGTGCAGCGTGATACAGTACAAAAATGCGACAATAGTAGTCTTTGAATGTTATTTTTTTTAAATGACTCATCTTCTGTCTTACCATAAACTTGTAAATGTACACTTTTTTGGATCAAAAAAAATTACAGTGATAAAATTTGGGTTTTTTTCTCCTATCTAGACCTCATTATTGCAAAAAAAAATTCTTGATATTAGAACATTATTTTTGTGAAATAATTTTCTTCTAAAATTGTGATTTTCTTCAGTACCCAATTGCTCCTAATTTTAAACTAAGACAAGATGACTCGTTTCTCCTTTTTTTTCCATTCTTTTGATCTTCTTTGCCAATGGAAGATGGGCTTTGGTCCTCGCTGTCCTCACTTTGTCCTTATTTTCCTTTCCTTGTCCTTGTTTTCTAAAGAATTAAATGAAGGCGTCGTTCACAGCAGATAACAGGTTTGTTGACGTCGGAGTTTTTAATCCCTCCCTGCTACAGCCGTAAAGCAATCATGCTAAATGCTATACAGCTAAACTACGGGACGATGCTTGTCTATCGCTGTCAATTACTGAAATTATATTTTATTATTGAAATTGGCTGCTTTCTTTTATTAGCCGAGCACATGAAATAAAATAAATGCTATCATAAATAATAAATAAATACACACCCGCACGCAAACACACTGAAATGCACTCACTTGACCTGTTTTATGTGGCTGGTAAAGGATTATTACATTCGTCAGTGAGCACATTAAACAGCATCAGATAATCATGACTCAGCACTTTGTGGGACTCACAAGCAATTAAATAAGTGTGTCTATACCCATTTTTGTGTGTGTGCGCACGCGTATGCGTCCTCTCTGTTGGCTGCCATGTTTCCAGTGTAACTATTGCGTGTCAGCGGGTTACATAAACTGCTAAGACCTGAAGGCTCAAACTCCGGTCCTCGAGCTCCAACACACCTGATCCAAAATGATCTGGAGCATTGTCAGGCTCCTGTAGAGCTTGCCAATATCATCAGTGAGGGGTTCTGTCACCCTGGCCACCCCGCTGACAACATTTCTGGCTCCGCCCCCCGCTTGACCGCCAGCAGCTGTCGTCGTGCCGAGGCCTCACTCACTCAGGGTCCAGCGTGTCACACCGCTTAACGGGGTCTCAACACAAGTCAGCGGAAGGATTAGGGACGCAGACATCACACGAACGGGCCGGTCGGCCTCGCGTGTCATCACCTGGATAAGTATTGACAGGCAGGGCAGAGTATTTTAAGTCAAGATGATGGACAGGGCGAGTGGGGCATATTCTAAAGTACATTGTGAGGATAACTCACAGGAACATTCGGTACACCTCGACGAATTGGTGCGTTCAAATGACATTATCACAACAGACTTTGTTTATTTTCTTGATAGTTTATGGCATTTTTCTTGTAAAAAAAACAAAAACAAATGTTTTTTTAAATGACTTCAAATTGTATTCAATATGTCATTGAATGTTCCTGTCAGGGATTAAAGGGTAATAATAATGTACATTTTGTAATTTATTGTATTATGTATATGTCTACATTAAAAATAATGTAATAATTAAATTATGTAATACTGGTAATTATTTAACAAAACATATCTAGTACAATGCTTGTGCGAATAATTATACTCGCCAAATGCTAGTAATTCCCCCCCTCCCTACACATTGATATTTTATTCTTTTAAACTGTATCTGATGAGAGTATGAATGACTAAAAGTCGGCTAAAACGTAATTCTTTTTTTTTAATCCATCTTTATTCTTGTACTATTACAACTTATTCTCATATCCTTACAAACTTTGGTGAAAAAAATTATACTTGTCTTATTATATTTCTTATCATTTTTATAATATTGCAACATTTTTCCTCCTCCCAAATTATAAAATATTCTGACAATTTTTGGTCTCATATAAATAAACTTTATACTGCAGCATGAAAAAGGAATCCTGAAAAAATGCATAATTATTCTTGTGAAATGACTTTGAAAACATCATGTACTATAAATGTATTTTGGTAACATAATTCGATCCTTCTTGTGACATAACGACTTTAAAGAAACACTTTACTCACTGAATTTTTTTTTTCTTTCCAAGAGGGTACCCGAGTAGGCAGCCTTCAGCAAGTGCTCTTCAAGAGCCTTGCCTTTTTATGTTCTTTTTTGTTGTTTTTGTCTTTTTGTTTTGTCACGTTTGT
Organism: Hippocampus mohnikei; assembly: GCA_026261675.1. NCBI lineage: Eukaryota > Metazoa > Chordata > Actinopteri > Syngnathiformes > Syngnathidae > Hippocampus > Hippocampus mohnikei. The sequence goes on along the minus strand of JAKGUB010000332.1, from coordinate 12,041,986 downwards.
TGTTTCGTCGTGTGGACCCGATGTGGACTGTTTTCAGCGTTTTTTGGCCGCGACATTCGTCAAAGGAGAAGAATCTGTGCTTGGTGGTGGCGCCTTCTCGGCAGCACGCCTGTACCAGCACAGATTTTGATTGGGAGGAATGTCGGCGCCATTGACTGTCAGTGCTGGACAGCCCCAGGGCGCTTGTGTTTTTTGCGCCTGTAATGGGCAGCATTTTTCACAGCCCCGTTTTGTTCAGTGGAGATGTCGGCGCTCTTGGACAGTCTGCGTTAGTGCGGCTAGATGGATGGCTGCTGAAGTGGAGGATGAGGACAGAGGAGCATCGGCGCAGAGTGCCAATGCGTATTTGGAACTGAGAGTCACCGCTTGGAATTGGAATGGATTTGCATGGGACAGGAGAAGTGAACCAATCTCTTTTTTCGTCAATGGATGCTACAGCTTCTTGTTGACTTTGAAACTTAGCTTGTAGCCGACGTGTGCACATTTTGAGCATGACGTCTCTGATCCACTGGTGAAAGGACACTTTGATTCTCTCCTCTTTCATCTCAAACTGCTTTAAACAAAGCATATGAGGGGAAAAGTGATTAGGACTGCACGACTGTCCGTGTTTTATGTTATGTGTTGTGTTTATTATTTTACTTTATGTTAACTATTTTGTTAAGCGCTTTGTTACAGCTGCCGCTGTTGTGAAATACCCACGAAGCACCCCCTACAGAACTCCCCGAGGGACACGGTCAAACGCCTTCTCCACAAAACACATGTAGACTGGTTGGGCGAATCCCCACATACCCTCGAGGACCCTGCTAAGGGTGTAGAGCTGGTCCACTGTTCCACGGCCGGGACGAAAACCACACTGCTCCTCCTCAATCTGAGGCTCGACTTCCTGACGGACCCTCCTCTCCAGCACCCCTGAATAGACCTTACCGGGAGGCTGAGGAGTGTGATCCCTCTGTAGTTGGAACACACCCTCCGGTCCCCCTTTTTAAAAAGAGGGACCACCACCCCGGTCTGCCAATCCAGAGGCACTGTCCCCGATGACAGCCCCACAACATCCAGAGCCTTGAGGAACTCCGGGCGGATCTCATTCACCCCTGGGGCCTTGCCACCAAGGAGCTTTTTAACCACATCGGTGACTTCAACCACAGAGATAGGAGAGCCCACATCAGAGTCCCCAGACTCTGCTTCCTCCAAGGAAGGCGTGCTGGTGGAGTTGAGGAGGTCTTCGAAGTACTCCGCCCACCGGCTCACAACGTCCCGAGTCAAGGTCAACAGCGCCCCACTTCCACTGTACACAGTGTTAGTGGTGCACTGTTTCCCGCTCCTGAGACGTCGGATGGTGGACCAGAATTTCCTCGAAGCCGCTCCGAAGTCGGCTTCCATGGCCTCACCGAACTATTCCCACTCCCGAGTTTTTGCCTCGGCGACCACCAAAGCTGCATTCCGCTTGGCCAGTCGATACCCGTCAGCTGCCTCTGGGGTCCCACAGGCCATAAAGGCCCGATAGGACTCCTTCTTCAGCTTGACGGCATCCCTTACTGCTGGTGTCCACCAGCGAGTACGAGGGTTGCCGCCACGACCGGCACCAACTACCTTACGGCCACAACTCAGATTGGCCGCCTCAACAATAGAGGCACGGAACACGGTCCACTCGGACTCAATGTCCCCCGCCTCCCTCGGGACATGGGAAAAGCTCTGTCGGAGGTGGGAGTTGAAACTCCTTCTGACAGGGGATTCCGCCAGACGCTCCCAACAAACCCTCACGATACGTTTGGGTCTGCCAGGACGGACCGGCATCTTCCCCCACCATCGTGGCCTACTCACCACCAGGTGGTGATCAGTTGACAGCTCTGCCTCTCTCTTCACCCGAGTGTCCAAAACATGCGGCCGCAAATCCGATGATACAACCACAAAGTCAATCATCGAACTGCGGCCAAGGGTGTCCTGGTGCCAAGTGCACATATGGACACCCTTATGTTCGAACAAGGTGTTCGTTATGGACAATCCGTGACGAGCACAGAAGTCCAATAACGAAACAAAAATGGATTTAAGTTTCCCTTGCCGGACGCGGGTCACTGGGGCCTCCCTCTGGAGCCAGACCTGGAGGTGGGGCTCGTTGGCGAGCGCCTGGTGGCCGGGCCTACACCCATGGGGCCCGGCCGGGCTTAGCCCGAACAGACAACGTGGGTCCCCCTTCTCATGGGCTCACCACCCATGGGAGGGGCCAAAGGGGTCGGGTGCATTGTGAGCTGGGCGGCAGCCAAAGGCGGGGACCCTGGCGGTCCGATCCTCGGCTCCAGAAGCTAGCTCTAGGGACATGGAACGTCACCTCTCTGGCAGGGAAGGAGCCCGAGCTGGTGTGTGAGGTGGAGAAGTTCCGGCTGGATATCGTCGGACTTACCTCCACACACAGCCTGGGTTCTGGTACCAGTTCTCTCGAGAGGGGTTGGACTCTCTTCCACTCTGGAGTTGCCCACGGTGAGAGGCGCAGAGCAGGTGTGGGCATACTCATTGCCCCCCCGGCTCAGTGCCTGTACATTGGGGTTCACACCGGTAGACGAGAGGGTAGCCTCGCTCCGCCTTCGGGTGGGGGGACGGGTTCTGACTGTTGTTTGTGCGTATGCACCTAACAGCAGTTCAGCGTACCCACCCTTTTTGGAGTCCTTGGAGGGTGTGCTGGAGAGTACTCCTGCTGGGGATTCCCTCGTTCTGCTGGGGGACTTCAATGCTCATGTGGGCAACGACAGTGAGACCTGGAGGGGCGTGATTGGGAGGAACGGCCCCCCCGATCAGAACTCGAGTGGTGTTTCGTTACCCTCATCATGGAAAATGCAAAAGAAAGGCATTTACCAGACCTGTTATACTGTGTTGCTATTCTGTTGCTAGCGTGTTGTTACCATGTTGCTACCGTTTTACTGCCGCGTCACAGGCACCGTTTGGGAAGAAAGTTATATTATTATTATTGTTAAGTTATATTATTAAAACTTTGAAAACTCTCTCTGTGTACCGTCTTTCTTTGTAAATATGTTTACATGTTTTAATGTGGGCACATGCGGCTTATATACAGGTGCGGCTTGTGTATGTACAAAATTGGTTTTCCTCTAAAAATGTAGTGGGTGCGGCTTATAATCAGGTGCGCTCTATAGTGCGGAAATTACGATATATATATATATATATATATATATATATATATATATATATATATATATGGGACAGGAAATTATATATATATATATATATATATATATATATATATATATATATATATATATATATATATATAATTTCCTGTCCCACTTCTCCATTGTCTCGCTCCCACTCCTCCTGATTGACTGTCTGACTGACTGGTGAGAGAAATGACATACGCCCAAAACTGGTCGCCAGCCAATCATAGGGACATACAGAGAAACAAACATTCATTCACGTTCACATCTACGGACAATTGAGAGTCTTCAGTTAACCTAACCTCAGGGCTCAACTTGGCACCCTTCTGTTTGGCTTGTACATGTTACCCTTGGGTCAAATTCTTCAGAACGCCAATCATGTCCATGAAGATGATACACAGCTATGTCCCCCAATAGCAACAGTTCAATTAATGTGTTGTGTCACTGATTAAAACAAATTAATAACAGCATGAACCAACATTTTTTTCAACTGAACCAAAATTTGGCAGAGTAAAATTGTGATACCAATTAATCATCCAATTGATTAATATATATATATATATATATATATATATATATATATATATATATATATATATATATATATATATATATATATATATATATATATATATATACATATGACTAAAAATTGTCTTAAAATCAAGTCAGAACTTCTTCCTGCCAGCAGTTGGTTTTGCAAGTACGCAACACAGACACATGCGGGCAAAAAGCGAGCAGGTGTTGTTTACACGCCCGCTGGTATGCACGCTTGTCACTCCGCGTGTTCTTGTCACCGCGCCAAGCCAGAACAAGTCAGGTGAGCTGAACGGAGAATTTATGAACGAGGTGGTTGTTACTAGCGGCTCGCCACCGACTACTGTCAGTATTACAGTAATTACCCGGAGGCCCGTGTGCTAAAATAGAAGTTCTGAGTGATGGAGGTGACTTTGGAAAACTAAGCAAGCAAGGCGCCAGGCCACGAACGGCTCGTATGTGAACAGTGCGGAGGAGGTGGGCCAAAACGAAGCCGACGCGCTTTGTTTTGGTTCCGGAGCTAAATGATGGCAGCTGGATTGGAGGCACTGGTAATGGCAAACTTGTTGAGAAGAGAAAACCAGTGCCCAATGTGCTCCATAGCAGATGGCATTGATTTCATTTCTTAATAGGATGCTCGGATCAAGATGCTCATCTCTGGGTCGGGGTGGCCATATATGTGTGTGTGTATTTTTTTTTCCAAACAAGTCAATTTTATTGTCACCCACTGTATGTTTCATCATAAAATATCAGAACAAAAATGTTTTTCATTTCAATCAAATTCAAAACTCCATAAAAATCCCAACAAGCGAATAATAATAATAGGCCTATGTTGCGCAACAAAACAAGATAGAGCCTTGGCCTGAACCCTGCGGAACTCCATAAGCTTTAGTCCATGGACCTCCCCCAGTGAGAAAACACAAAGTCTTGTTTTTAATTAAAACCCGAGGGAGGTTATTGAGTGACCTTGACGTCTGCTAGACTTGAAACAAACCAGAGAAGACAACATGTAATATTTCTCGACACACTGTGGAGGAACAGCTGGAGAGGTTATACAGTGCACGGGGGAGCAGGAATTGATGGTCATTGAAGAAAGATGGCCACGGATTCAACTCTTAGAAAACAAACCAACAGTGAGTGCACAGGCGGGTCCCCGCAACGTGAATGGACGGAGTGAGGCCAAGGGAGAAACAATGAAACACCAACCGACCTACAACACATACACTTCACCGGCCAACTGACTCGAGTCTTGACCTACTCGTCGCCGACCTCCCTACCCACCCAAAACAAGACGGAATACTCTTCAATGTTCATGTCAGTGGCCCGATCTCAACCCAATAGAGTATGTTTGTCATTTTAAACGCCAGAGCACAAGAGGTGCATTCGGCAGCAACTGCATATATGTGAGCACCCAACCATCAGAGGAAACAGCTGCACGGCGTCCGGGTGCGTCGGAAGAGGCGGAACGGGCAAGATAACCCAGGACCTCTCAGACAGGAAGCTTTGCGAGGAGCCTCAGGAAGCGAGGCTCGGGGCCTCGATGTGCAAAAACCTACGTGTAAAAATAAACAGCACTCAGGTGCACAAACACAATCACATTGCCGCCTTGCCTTTTTTTTTTTTTTTTTTATGAGCCAGTTGAGGTGTTTTGGCTGCAAGTCCGTGCAATAAGTACAGGGCCCGTCAGTTGCATGATAGCGTGTCGCGTTTTAATCTGGCATCCATCAATCAGTCAGCAACAGCTCTGGATTGCGCCCCAAAACTCGGGAGTGAATCTCTATAAAAACTCTAACCCGAGGCTGGAGGAGGAGAAACTGGCAGTGTGCCTTCTTTTAGCTACAGAAGAGGAAGCAGCCCGAGTTTTTATGGTTACTCCTTCCTGCAGGACTTGAATAAGAGTACATTCACACAACTAGTGGCAACGCACAGCTTACAAAAGCTACCAAAAAAAAAAAAATGATTGTAATGTTCATGCCAGGCCAGTAGCTGGCAAAATCACTTTTCAAGAAACACTGATTCCATCCATCCATTTTCTATCGCTTATCAGGGGTCGGGTCGCGGGGGCATCAGCTTTAGCAGGGAAGCCCAGACTTCCCTCTCCCCAGCCACTTCTTCTAGCTCTTCCCGGGGGATCCCGAGGCGTTCCCAGGCCAGCGTGTCCTGGGTCGTCCCTGGGATCTCCCGCCGGTGGGACATGCCCGGAACACCTCACCATGGAGGCGTTCAGTAGGCATCCTAATCAGGTGCCCGAGCCACCTCATCTGGCTCCTCTCGACGTTCCATCGGCGCAAATTGGTCTGCGCTGATCTACTTATTGTCCACCTAGCATTTACCTATCCAGCAACCATCCACCATCTACCCACATAACCACCAACTTGCCTTCCTAACTCCTTATCACCTACTAATCTATCCCCAACCTACCTACCTACCTACTGACAACCAACCCCCTACCTGCCTACCTAATGTATCTACCCACAGTAACTACCTACTTTCCTACCTATCGACCTCCCGTACTTAACCTGCCAACTTACCACCAACCACCTATTATCTACTTACTGACTAATACTTCATACCTACCTACTCACAACTTACCTACGTACCAACCTATGACCCATCTACCAAGTTCCCATCTACCCACCTACCTTCCTGCCTACTTATTACCTACCTACCAACCCACATAGCTACCTACTTATTAACAACAAACATACCCTACCTACCAAACAGCATTTTGCTCATCTACATCCCACCTTACCACCAACCCACCTACATACCTAGACATCTACCAACATACAAATCTACGTGTCACCTACCTATATGCTTATACCTGCTTAGTAATCGCCTACCTACTGTGCCTATCTAAGTACCACCTGCCCGCACAACACAATCGGTCCATTTCCAGTGGAGCCAGTCCTCTAGAATCGGGCACACGTACAGCCCCAAAGGTCAACGTGCTGGCAAGAGCGTCTCCCAAACGCGGCACGCAGACGCCAAATGCCACTGCGACGGTCTATTGTCAAAACAGGTTGTCCACCAGGGTAGCAACGCATTCCTGACACCGTTGCAACATCTTCGTGTAGCCCTCTGCGTTAAGTCCTTAAATTGTGATTTAGGGATGCGCGTCGCTCGGGCCTGTCGACGCCAGCGATTGTCGCCGCTACAAATCAACAGAAACAAGCAGCTAGCACGCGAGCGCTCGAGAGAGCAAAACGAAGACTGCAAAACTACATGGCTACCAGCAAAAAAAATAAAAATAAAGGAGAAATGGAAAAAAAACAGAAAAAAACTAAAACAGATGACTACAAAATTGTACAATAAAAGAAAAGCTCATTTACGTTCATTTTGCAATTGAATCACATACTCTTTATTCAATGTAAAGTACCTACGGCGCAAAGTCACGCAACTTTTCCACCGCCACAACCCGCCACTGCACCGAATGCAAAATGGCCACAGGTACTACTAATAATAAATAAGCCGCCTTTCACATGCAATACAATCAAGGGCGAGGCGCGGGGGTGAACGAGGCCCAGCTGTGTTATCGTTGGTGTCCGAACGCTGGCCGTCAAAAGCGGGCAAAGTGACACGCGTATATGCACAATGGCTAATTACTGCCAGTTAGCCCGCTCATTTACAGCTATTACCACCAAAACGACTTCCTCCGCTGCCCGGTGGGATACACGTCAGGCTTGAAAATGCCCTTTTTTTTTTCTTCCAAGTTTTTGAGCACAATTTAGCATTTCAAGTCAGCGTCCAAAATGGCTGGGCTTTATTAGCGACACCTGCGGCATTTGTCAGTTGAGGTGTTTATTACCGACGGCGGGCGGCGACGCCCCGTGTGTAAAAGGTGCCATTTAAATACGATGAATAATTTAGAGCCCCGCGTTGTTTCAGCAGAACACCGAGGAGTTTATTATTTTACCAACTTTTTTCACAACACGTGCTTAAATATGAGCACTTAAAATTCAAGTTATGGCTTGGGGATCTGGAGTTAAAATGAAGTTTTTGGCTAGGGCGGAGGGATTTCCAAGTACAGTGGATATAAAAAGTGTGCGCACCTTAACCTCGAGAGTCTTTGGCAAGGATGAGGTAATTATGCAAAATTCCAAGTTTTATTATTATTTTTTTTAATCATCAATATGTTCAATAGCACTGATACATCATTATACTTTTTTTTATTTCATTATTCTAGAACATAATATTCTTTTCTTTATTCGTATCTTTATAATATTAACTCTTTGGTCGATTTTTGCTGATTGTCTTTTTTTTTTTTTTTTTTATTTATCTACATATTATAACATGAGACAAAGAAAAAAATACTAAAGGACAAAGTATTGTGAAACAGTCACATTTACGACTTGTAAATATCTTGATTGTTTCAAATGTTTAAGGATTCATTAAGAAACTATTTTATTCATGATATATTTTTAATTTGATTTTTTTTTTTTATCGGCTAATTAATCATTGATCGGAATTGGCATGGTGCTAAAAAAGAAAGTCGGGCCCAATTTTATTCCGCTTTTCAAAATACAGCGCTATTTTTTCCTGATTAAAAACAGATGACTAAATAATTGGTGTTTTATGGGGGGCTGGAACGGCTGAATGGCATTTCAATTTATTACACTGGGGAATGTTTTTTGGAATTGCAAGTAAATTAAGTTTACGAGCTTGGTCATGCAACAAATTGAATTCATAAGTCAAAGCACCACGGTATGTTTAAGGGTATGTTAATGTTTTTTTTTTGGGGGGGGGTTTCCTTTGGGGTGCTTCAACCAAGCCTTTGTCGAGCTTGCTTGTGAGGTGAGGTGTCAAACCGCTGCTCAAGGACGCCCCCGTATACTGTATAGGGTACGGTCTGGATCTAATGTGATCTACGGGGGTGGGCCGCCTCATCACATTGTTTGGTCTCGGCCGAGGGTCCCGCAGGGAAGCGCACATCCACTCAGCACGCTTACGTACAAACATGTCTGGACCCTCCACGGCCAAACTGCCAAAACACACATAGTCATCTCACGGGCTGCTCTGGGTTTTGTCAAACACGCACGCTGGACACGCACACACACACGCACACGCAGGTATATACACACAGGGGGTTATACAAATACACACAAATACTCGCAAAGCAGCTAATGTATATGTGCACTTAAGAGATTGTGATAAGAACTGGAGCCCTTCAATTTAACCAGTACAATCAATCATTTGCTTTGCGTGCGTGTGTGTGTGTGTATATATATAACTATATATGTGTGTATGTGTGCGTGTGTGTGCACGGACGCACGCGCGAGTTTCGACTGAGACTTTTTTTTCTTCTACCTCTCGGACAAACCAGTCCGACGGCACAAATATCTCCACAAGAAGAGAAAAGATTTGTGAAAATTGCCCCCAGTATTGCCCACAGCAAATACTGATTAATGATTGGTCCGGAGGCGGCCTGGTGGCCCAGTGGTTAGCGCGTCGACCTCACAGTGCAGAGGTACCGGGTTCAATTCCAGCTCCGGCCTCCCCGTGTGGTGTTTGCATGTTCTCCCAGGGCCTGCGTGGTTTTCTCCGGGTACTCCGGTTTCCTCCCACATTCCAAAAACATGCATGGCAGGCTGATTGAACACTCAAAATAGTCACTAGGTGTGAGTGTGGGCGCGGATAGTTGGCGATTGGCAGGCAACCGGTTCAGGGTGTCCCCCGCCTACACCTCGAAGATGGCCGGGATGGGCTCCAGCACCCCGCGACTCTTGTGAGGATAAAGCGGATCGGAAAATGGATGGAATGGTCCGGAGGGCTGAGGAAGCACAAGAAGCTAGCGAGACTCTGACCATGACTGGCTACCCTACTTTGGGAACCCAAACCTGACTTGGAAACCCCAATCCTGAAAAGGAAAAAAAAACTCCTTTGAAACCCAAACCAAGACTTAAAAACATCACTTGAAATCCCACTTTGGAACCTGAAACCCGATTGTAAACAACTGAATGTGAAACCCTAACCCTGACTGGAAACATAACTTGAAATTCTAAGCCTGACATAAAACGCTCACTTGAAACCCTAATCCTGAAATGAAAACATCATTTGAAATGTTGACCCTGACATCAAACCCTACTTTGAAATGACCTACCTGGAAACCCTGACTTTGAAATCCTAATTTAACCCCTTCAGGGACAGCGGTTCCTACAGTGGACAGCTTATCATGTCATCAGGTTACAGGGTGCATGAAAGGGTTAAAAGTCTCATATTGAAATCTGAATTCAACCTTATCCTTACTTACAGCCCCTAACCGTGACTTAAAACAACCCCATGGATTGCTCCGCATATGGTCAGAAATATGCCGGTAGAGTGTCGCGCTTTGAATTGCAACCGCCCTCTTTCGACTGTTGCTCAATGCGCGGAGCAGGGCGTGGTCTGGACTTTGTGTGGACGCCAAGCAGAGATTGTTGCGGAGATTTGACGGATTAAGGCAGCAATGTGTCTGTGGTTACCGCTCGTGTTCAAAGCCGTTCATTATGTTCTTGACGGCTGCGCTGCGGTCCGCTGTGTCATCGCAGCAACAGGCCATACATTTTTCGTAGCGGTACGGGCCAGACTTCTTTTGAAAGCCCAACTCAAAACCTTAACGTTGACTCAAAACCCTGCTTTCAAAGCCTAACCCTCACTTGAAAACGTAATTAGAAGCATTAACCCTGACGACTGAATATGACCAGACGCCCTAACCCTGACACAAAACCCTACAAGGAGACCTTAACCGTGTTTTTAAACCCTACTTTGGAAACCTACACAATGAACTCTTCAATGACTTCAACCCTACCTTTTAAGCCCTAATGTAAAAACCCTAACCATGACTTGAAAGCTGACTTTAAAACTCTACCCTTAACTTGAAACTTAAATCTGACCAACCACACTTTGGATTTGGAAAACCCTGCTTTGAAAACCCGACCATGACTTGACAGCCAAATTTGAAACCACAATTCCAACTGCTGACCCGAACTCCTACTTGAAACTTTAATTTGAAACAGAGCTTTCAAACCTTAACCCTGACTCAGAACCTTACTTACTACTTCATGGCACAAGCTGTGCAAAGAGGGTGTACGCATACCATAAAGCTTATGTTAGATAGATGCACTTTTAAGCGCAGATAAAAGCGTAAATTAAAAAAAAAAAAACATAATTATCGCAGACACTTTAACTTCCTCCACTAGCAGAGGACAAAGAGTGCATCTATACCGAGGAGATGAGAGACGGTGAAGGGTGGAGGAGAGAGAGAGGGAAGGAGGGAGGCGTGGACGAATGGCGGAGAAGAAGAAGGAGGAGGAGGAGGAGGAGGAGGAGGACGGGACGAGCCAGAAAAAAAAAACAAAAAAAGACTGCCAGTGGAACTTTTCCAAAATAGCAGATGCTGGAATGTTGGCGTAAGGTGCCACATGAGGCTGGGAAGTATTTGTTAGTGCGTTGCCAAGGCAACAGGACAATCCAAGCCTTTCTCAAGCCCGGCCAGAACAATAAGAGTGCGCCGGCTTTGGGATATGATAGGAATGTGGACAATTAAAAAGGTCTGCGAGGAAAAACAAACAAACATGTGCCCACGTGCATACGTGCGCGCACACACACACACACACACACACACACACACACACACACACACACATGATTTTAAAATCTTTACCCTGACTTAGAAAATGACATTTAAAATGTATGCTGAAACCCTAACCCTGACATGAAACCCTATTTGGAAACCCCAATACCAAATGGAAACCCTACCCTGACTTAAAACCCAACTTTACAATCCTAACTTGAAACCCTAACCCTGAATTAAAACCCCACTTTGAAAGCCAAACTTCAAACGTTCAACTTGGCTGAAAAGTAAAATTTCAAACCCTAACCATGACTTACAACCTTACTTTGGAACCCTACCACTTACTTAAAACTAGAAACTCCGAACCCTACTAACACAAATTGATAGCTTCATATTAAATCCTAATCTCAAAACCTTACCTTGAAACCTGTAATTGATTTAGAACCCGAATATCCAACCGTAACCTTGACTTCAACCCCTACTTTGAAACCGCAACTCGAAGACGCCGCCTACTTTTGTCTGAAGTGCGTCCCTGGGCGAAGACAAAGTCAGGAGAGATGCTGCCTAATTAGCACCATCCAGTCGCGTCACGAACCTTGCCCCAAGAAAAAAAACGGATTTATGATCACTTTCACCTGCTTTCTCGGCGCTCGTCAATGTGACCGTCACAAGGACGCCTCGGAGACAGACGACATTGTGGAGCGTGGAGGTTTTCTTGAAACATATCAATTGTCGCTCGGTTGCTGTATCGCGATACCGCTCGACCGATATCAAACTATCATGTTGATATTGTATCGGGGATCAGGTGGCGAATCGCAGCCGTGGATGTGGTTCACTCCATCTTCATTTAGTTACATGTCCGCTTTCATCGGTTGACCATGCATGCAAGTCCCTTCACTTGCCCGGTAACCACTCGGTATTGATCTCCGATAGGCTTTCATGGCCTTCTCAGTGGAGGAGGGAGGAGGGCGCTGAGGACGGTGGTGTGCTCATACAAGTGTCATTTCAAGAAAGCAGAATCAGTAATTGCTGGTCTTATCTTTCATATCCTATTTATAACTCTCATAAATCCAACACGTGCTGATCTTAAAGCAACGCAGGTAAAGCGCTTCTCGAATCCACTCACCTGTAATTACGATGCATACTCCGATACTATACTTATGCTTGTGCCTTTCTCCCCTTGTGTCCGTTTCAGACTTTGCTGCAACGAAGAACAAGCACCTCCTCTTCCTCGCTTGGTTCTATTCTCCTCACCCTCCTCTTTCTCCAACCTGGCTTTGACTTCTTGATTGCCTCTGAAAGGCCCGGCTGGAATAACCAGCAAGTCCAAACACATGCTGACAAGCTGCCAGCCACACTTTTTTTTCCGCATACGCAAAACAACACAAACATACACCTATGCCCCCACCCCACCCCACACCCACACCTCCCCACCGCCCCCAAGTAAGTGTGCTAAGACAAAAAAACACACGCACGTTAAATGAGCAGGGTTGGGGGGGGGGTCCCCTAGCTTTACAGAGGTAAATGGAGTGGAACAGGTTAGCATTGGTGCCATACAGTGTCCCACCTGTACAAACATGGGGCTTGCACACACACACACACACACACACACACACACACACACACACACAGAAAAAAGGCCTCCATCTGGAGCGAGGCACCGTTGGGGTTTAATAGCTATCGATCATCCTCCCTGGTGACACACTCACACTCGCCGCCCTGTTACTGCCAGCTGAGGACTCACATGCATGGCCCACACGCACCCCTCCCCCCACGCGCACACGGAGACACACACACACACACGTGTGTGTCTATGTGTGTGCGCGAGGCTGACTGCCTTTGGTTTTTTATTTCATTTACATAATCAGGTCCAGATGCACTCTGACAGATTAAATGACACTGGGACAACAAATAAATGAAAAACATCTTACTCGCTCCATGAGAAAATCTGTCTCGGGTTACCTTTAATAATTACGATAATAATCGTTAAAGACGCGAGAACTGATGAATAGGAAACGGGCACGCACCGATTTTCTTCAGATGAAGTACAAGTTGAAGTACTTAGATTGGAGCGGTCGCCGATAATAAGTATAATGCAATTTTGGTTATTATATTTTTTTGTTTTGTTTTTTTAAAATCAAAAAGTAAAGAATTTCCACACAGATGACATGGCTCCTCCTCCACCTAACAGTATCAGAACAATAGTTTTTCCGCTTTTTTGGGTTTGTTTTTTAGTCCAAGTATAGATTGATGTTCATCATATGAAGTTTAAACTGTAAAACTCGAATCCTGCTTTGAAACCCCAACCTTGACTTGAAACCCAGCCTTCAATTTCAAACCCTTATTTGAAACCTTGAGCCTTGGTTGAGACCCTCACCCAGTCTTGAAACCCGAAACCTATCTTGAACCCCTACTCTGAAATATTAACCCTCGAGTGTAAAAGCCTGACGCTAGTTTGAAACCATATTTCAAAACTATCAACTTTGAAACATACATAGACACCAAGCCCAAAACCAAATCGATACCCGAGCTTCAAACCTTAACCCCGCCTTAAAGTTCCAATTTGAAACACAAACCCAGTTTTGAAATCCTGACCAAATCTTCAAACCCTCCTTTCAACTAATAAAACTACTGTGAAACCCAAAGCCTGTACGATATCGTCATGCTGGTATCAATACAAATATTGATACTGACAAGATATCGATATTCGGATCGCTCTGCCTACCACTATGGACAATGTGTTGTGCTTTATGTGACTTCACGATATATACTGTGTCTAATGTGACAATATTAGACACAATATATCAAACGTAAAACCACAAAAAGTCACGAAACATTGGGCCCCCCGAATGCCCATAAGATATAAATCAACATATATTCGATTTTTGCATTATATTTTTTCATAGATTTATCATCCCCCTGGTCAGGAAAAAGGTTTTCCGCGCCGGTCTAGTCCACAGAGCCATGTACGGGTACATTTTAGGAGTAATAGTGTCCCAGATATATGCCCTTGCCCATAAAGTGTAAGTACATTTTCTATTATTCGTGTCAGAGTGTGTGATTAGCGTAGTGCAGTCCATTGTCCCCCTGGCCCTTTTGTCAGAAATCAAGGCTGGTTTAATGGTGGGAGGTTAACTCGTCCACTCCATCTGTCTGGGTCATCTTACCGGTCGCTATCTTCAGCGCACCGTATCTAAATATGTCCTCCCCCACCACCTTGCTTGACAAGTAAATCAGTCCCCTGGCGCTGGCTGGCTCGGGGAGGCACCGAAAGAAGGATGAACCGGCTCGTAAAAAAAAATAAAATAAAATAAAACAGCACTGCCGTCTTTTTTTTTTTTTAATGGCTGTTAATGCTGTCATTACATACTGCCGTACATTGTCACACTGTGGCGATCAATAATTTCGGGTAGAGTCAGATATCATGGGTTGAATTCGCAGCTGTGGTTCATGGTCTTTGCGAGGGAATTATTACCGCCGCCATGGTTTTTGTTGCTTGTTATTTGGTTAGCTGGAGTACGGCACAAACTACATTTGATTGCTTTTCCGTTCTAAGGGTGCAAAAATTATCCCCCCAGCACAATTTTGGACATAGGCGTACCCATGTGGACAGTATCCCCGTCTGATGGCTGGTCTAAAAATTAGGCCGAAGGGCAGTATTTGGGTGACGTTAAGTCGGTATCAACGAGGTTACTCTTCCCCTCGCCGAATCGAATTCATGCTGGGAGGCGCATAGCCCTACCATTGTTACGATCGCAATAAACAGTGTTTTAGAACAATACAGAACCATATTTATAATTTCAGATAGCTGCCATGCAAAGGGGCGGCCCGGTAGTCCAGTGGTTAGCACGTCGGCTTCACAGTGCAGAGGTTCGATTCCAGCTCCGGCCTCCCTGTGTGGAGTTTGCATGTTCTTGTGTGGGTTTTCTCGGTTTCTCCCACATTCCAAAGACATGCATGGCAGGCCGATTGAGCACTCTAAATTGTCCCTAGGTGTGAGTGTGGGCGTGGATGGTTGTTCGTCGCTGTGTGCCCTGCGATTGGCTGGCAACCGATTCAGGGTGTCCCCCGCCTACTGCCCGGAGACAGCTGGGATAGGCTCCAGCACCCCCCGCAACCCTAGTGAGGATCAAGCGGTTCGGAAGATGACATGACATGACTGCCATGCAAAGGCGAAAAAAATCCAGGCATGGACCATCTCTGTCACGGAAATACCGAAGTGGAATTGGTCAATCACTGCCGAACAGCCTCTTAAATATTCACCCTCTCGCCTTTATTTCTCGCCTAATTCTACTCTTGGCGTTATAATAATATAGCTACAGCGGCCAGGGCGATCCGCTTCTTCAAGACATCTATTCATGACTTTTGTTCAGATATGAACAAACACACAGACACATGAGCAAGTTTGGGTATGCATGCTATGACGTCATTTCGGACTGATTATTATTCTCTCATTTGAATGAACTCCCTCTTTTTTGGTTCCCATCTCGCATGGCAATAGTCGGCCGTTGCTCGATTCGCTCGCACACTTTGAAGCGGTGTTTAACGCGGAGGCCTTAAACGCTTCAACATGCGTCGCTCCCTCTGAATGGCCGCCATGTTTAAAGTTACAGCTACAACATGGCGCCAAAGACGTTTTACTGCGTGGACGTGCGTGAGTAAAATTAGCTCGGGGGGAGTCTGTCCGACAGTACTTTTTTTTTTTATTGTTTAGGGAAGGCAGTTGCATACACTAAGTGCAAAAATAGCTTACCCACGGTTTAAATAAAAACACGTTTTCATGGCAAAGGCTCAAGAGACATACTAAACATAATTTCTTGTGCGTATTCTTCTCTTGACACCCTTTGTTGAGTCTGTTGCTTGACTTTTGAAATATGAGAGCAAAAAAAATAAATAAAAAGCCAGAGGGACAAAAAAACCATTACAAGCCAGAAGGAGAAAAAACAATTACTGGCTTTTGAAACACATTCTGTCCCAAATTTGGGTTGAATTCTGAATTGTGTGACGACCGCAGGGTGACTTTCAATGTTGTCTGATGGAAAGAGTAAAAATGAGTTGCAAAATTTTAACTGTGAAGAATGAAAAAAAAAAAGCGATGTCCAGGGGATGGGTTTTTTGCACTTCTTTACAATTTAAAACAGTTCCCAGGCTAACACCCTTAAAGGCAATGAAAACGTCTTCACTCCTGGATGCAGCACTACTCACACTACATTGTGTGAAAGTGGCGCATGGACACAACTTCAAGGAGCAATCAAGTCCCCGTATGTGTATATGCCAAATGAAAAACTGAACGTCAGAAGGATGTTTTAGGGTTTTCCTGGACCCACAGCGTGTTCCCATCATCTCAATCGCTTCGTGTTTTTTTTAGATCAGCCTTTTTCTTAGTCTTGGTATTTCGCTGCTGTATTTTCAAAATTCCCCAGAAACTTCCTGAAAATTTTAGATCCGTGCTGCCCTTATGATTTTAGCTAATGCTTCTCTCTGCATCCAACAAAAGTCAGTGGCGCAGCTCTGCTTACCTTTTGGCTTTGACATGATGGCGCTTGCCACAGTGCGGCAGTCATCGGCATTTGCTTTCTCTGTTAAATAATAGGAACGGGAAAAAAAATCTTTTTGTGAGATTTTTATTTTGAGGCCGTATTGGCCGGTCCTACTCCTTTCTATGGCCACCGGTTCAACCTGTTACCATAGCGACACACACACACACACACACACACTCACACACACACAACGAGCATCTGCATGAGATTTCAGCGGCGAGAACTTTTTAAAAACAATACGAGTCGGCCCTCAGCCTGTTTCCATCACGGGGGAAATCCGGCCGCCCTGACAGCCACTGATAGGAGTAAGATGAGAGGGAGAGGAACGAGGGACAAAAAAAAAACGCAGGAGAGAGATAAGTGAAAGACAAAGTGTGTGTGTCGGGAGAGTAGGGGAGGGTGAAGGGGAGGTGGGGGGGTATACGCGAAGGACAATACAGAGGGGAAAGTCATCATGAAGATGGAGGGAGGCAAGGGGAGTGCAGGGAGGGGGCGAGCGAGGGAGGGTCAGGATGAAAAAGTGAGTTGAGAGAGGTTAGAGAGAGAGAGAGAGAGAGAGAGAGCACGATGGGAGAAGAAGCTGCGGAGCGAATCAACTTGGGTCAGGATGCAGCTGAAGCAGGAACACTGCGCTTGGAAAGCGGGGGCGAAGGCGTGGGGCAGGGGGTTACTTTGTGTGCGTGAGAGTGAGTTCCATCTTGGAAAGAAAAAAAAAGTAGAAGGTGAAAAGCTTCAGCATTCAAACAAAAAGAGTACCTGTATACCGATATATGAGTTCATATTTAAAAAACAAATCTGATAATGGCATGAAAGTCCATCTTGAAACTTGAAATTGAAACTTTTAAGTTCTAAAAAACAAACCAAAAAAACAGTACCTGACTTGATACCCTACTTTGAAGCCCTGAAACAGATTTAAAAACCTTACCTTGAGACCCTAACCATGACTTCTACTATAAGATCCTAACTTGAAACACTAACTGTGACTTGAAATCTTGTCCTTGACTTTTACACCCTACTTTGAAACCATAATCTGTCTTGAAACCCACTATTAAACTCTAATTTGGAATCCTATCACCTAAAGGAATGCAAGTAATATGAAACCCTAACTCTGACTTAAAACCCTAAACCTGGCTTGAAATCCCCAACTTGAAACCCTAACCTTTACTTGAAACCCGACAACCCCCTAACTTCAAACCGTACACTGAAAATCAAACCATAACATGATACTGTACTTTGGAACCCTCACCTTGACTTGACACCCTATTCTGAAAATCCAACACAGAATTTAATACTCTACATTGAGACCCCAAACCTGGCTTAAAACCCCACTTTTAAACCCTAATAAGTACAAGAATCCAATTATTTTGAAACCCTAACTCTGACTTGAAAACCCTACACCTGACTTCAAACCTTACTCTGAAAACCAAACCAAATCATAAAAATCCTACCTTGGATCCCTTAACCTGACTTGAAACCGTATTTTGAAACTGCAACCCTGACCTTAATGCCCTAATTTCAAGCTCATTTACCTGTACTTTTAAACTGCAGCTTGAAACCCAAACACTTGAAACCTCTTAATTTGAAAACTAACTCTGATGCAAAGCCCTACTTTGAAACGCTACACACGATTTCAAAACCCTAACTTTGAAACCCAAGCCCGTATTTGAAAATCTATTTTGGAACCCTAACCCTGATGCTAACACCGCTACTCATGAATGTCTTGGACCTTTCATTGCCCATTTATCCTCTTTGTTCCCTGTCCTTCATCACATTGTCTGCCCTCCAGACTTTACTTGAATTTTAAAACACACACACACACACACACACACACACACACACACACACACACACACACGTTAATAATAAAACACGGTGGCAGCCATTTTTATAATGAAAACGCCAAGGCGGGACTACATGACAAATCTCCCTTGTTGCCTCCCAGATTTACTGTGATGGCTTAAAGACGGGAATCATTGGGTTTGATTATCAAACGCGCGCGCACACACACACAGACACACACACATGCACACACACGAGGAGGAGGGATGTCTTATTGTTCCGTCCTTCACCGAGAACATGAAGCATTCCGTGCACATCGAGGTCCCTTCTTTCTTCCTTTTAATTAATTAGCCCCATAAAAGGCCGTAGCTCGAAAGGCTTTATTGGTGTTGGCGATTAATCGTCGCTAACTACCCAGACTCATCAAAATCGGGGATTTACTGGCGAGAATCACATAGGAGTATTGATTGGCCGCCGAGCCTCTCAGCACGCCGTAACTCACTCAGGCCATGATATCACTGGGCCTTGCTTGAGTGTCTTTTATTGTTTCTCTTCTGGTTCTATCTTAAAAATATGTATTCAAGTATTAAATATTCTTCACATGAAAAGTCACGAATGTACAAGGTTTTGAGCCTTTTTTGTTCAGCGTTGGGTTTCACAGGAGGGTTTGAAGTCAAGGTTAATGTATCAAAGTAGGTTTGCGAGACAGGATTATTTATTTTTTATGAATTCCCCAAACACATATTGTATTTGAAAAAGAATTGTTTTAAATTATTGTATACAACATTTATTGTGGAGTTGGAGCAACTTATTCAATTGAAAACATCAAAAAGAAGTGTAATGAAGGGATATTTAAAAATATATTTTGGATAGTAGTTTCTGAATAGTATGGTGGTCAGTGTAAATAAATCCAGACAGTAATGTAAGGGAGTGGGGAGTACAATTTTCTATTTGTCAACAAACACTGTCCTTTTGTTAAAGGTACAAAAACAAAGGAAGTTTCATTCAAACACTTGAAAACCATTAAAATGATCTGCCTTAATAATATAAAAGTATAGGTACCTTTATCGGCAAGTCTAGTGCTGTATTTACTTGGTATCGGATTGATATCAAAATATTCAGTATCACACAGCACACCACTGATTGGCGAAAAAAGCCTGGCAAGAAGAGAAACATGTCCAAAAGTTAAATCAATTGGCGACATTGATGGTACGGTACTTATTAACAACCTTAGAACCATATGTGTGTACGTGCGAAAAGATTTAACAAATATTAAACGCAGAAATGGGAGGCCACTGCCGTTCCGAAAGCAGGCCGCCGCGCCACTGACAGTCGAGAGCGGGTAACCAGATATTCAAAAACAACACGTCATCCCATAATGCACCGCGCAGGCGCTCTCGCGCGGCATTACCTCATCCCACAATGCACCGCGAGTTTCAGAACTTCTGGGGTGGGTGGGGAGTTAGTCGCCATGGTAACGCGGGGTAGACCCGCCCTGGGACACGCCCTCCAGCCAATGGGAGAACCCTGCCGTGACATCATGGCTATTTTCGGACAGTCAGCGGCGGCATAAGGTTTGCCTCCATGCTTGTAGAAGTCAGAGTATACACACGACCGTGTAGGGGGAAGCGCAATCGCACCGAGAAGCTGGGAAAAGTTGGACAAACACCCGGATTCTTTTATTCAGAGTTGGAAATATTTCTTAGAACTTGACTGAATCATCAACACTGAGTAGTGTCGAAAGTGCGTGCTGAGAACTTTGGCTGGGACTTTTGGGACGTCAGCTGGTAACCAGGAAGTCGTTTATTTGTCTTTTTTTCGGTTTCACTTCTATGTATACGAAGATGGAAACTACTTTCTACGACGACTCGCTCAACGGTGCTGGCTACGGATACAGCGGCTCCAAGGCGCTCAAACACAACATGACGCTGAACCTGTCCGACCCCGCCGGTAGCCTGAAACCTCACCTCCGGGCTAGGGCCGGCGAACTGCTCACCTCCCCTGACGTGGGCTTGCTGAAGCTGGCCTCCCCGGAGCTAGAGCGGCTCATCATCCAGTCGAGCAACGGTCTGATCACCACCACGCCGACGCCGACGCAGTTCCTATGCCCCAAGAACGTCACCGACGAGCAGGAAGGCTTCGCCGAGGGCTTCGTGCGTGCCCTGGCCGAGCTCCATCACCAGCACATGCCCGGGGTAAGCGTCCCCTCGGCGCCGCCGCCGCCGGTGGTGTCCGTAGCTGGGGTGGCCGTGTACAGCGGCACCATGCGCTCTGACTCGCCTGTTTACGAGGATTTAAACACGTTCCAGCCAGCTATCAGCACCGTGTCGTCTTCCAGTTACACCAGCTCGGTCCCGAGTTACACCACCACGGCTCAGAGCTACACTACCACGGCCCCAAGCGCGTCCTTCCCGGTTTACGCACAGCCATCCTCCTCCTCCTGTTCATCCACCTCCTCTTCTCATCTCCCAATGCTCACCGTGCTCAAGGAGGAGCCGCAAACGGTGCCCGAGATGCCGGGTGAGACCCCTCCGCTGTCCCCCATTGACATGGAGAGCCAGGAGCGCATCAAGGCCGAGCGCAAGCGCATGCGCAACCGCATTGCTGCCTCCAAGTGCCGCAAGAGGAAACTGGAGCGCATCTCGCGGCTGGAGGACAAAGTGAAGACCCTCAAGTCGCAAAACTCGGAACTGGCGTCAACCGCCAACATGCTGCGGGAGCAGGTGGCGCAACTCAAGCAGAAGGTGATGAACCACGTCAATAGCGGCTGTCAGCTCATGTTGACGCAGCAACTCCAGACCTTCTGAGCCGCTAACTGAGGGGGAAAACAAAACTTTTAAGTTTAATCCAAGAATCCTGCACCTGGTTTGGGATGACGCTGCGCCAGACTGGCAGGAAAGACCGAGGGGCTGTGCAAAACAAGTTCCACAGTGCCATGAGGTTGGTCCTTGAGAGCGCTGCTCTGGACATGGCAACAAAATACAAGTACTTTCTGTTTGTGTTGTCAAACTGGACAAGACTTATTTTTCTTGCTTTTCATGGATCAGTGGAGAATACATTCAGTATTAGAGCTGACTTGATATGAACCTGCAATTGACTTGTTTGCTTGCTGCAGCTCATCATCATTATTGGGCCAGCTCCTAAGCATCTGGACACAAGTTCTGGGGTGGACACGTTGTCTAACTTTTTGAGTTACAACCCAACTTTTTTTCTTTATTGTAAGAAGTTAGAAAGAAATTCAAGATTGACTTTGTTTAATGGGGTTTCACTCATTGCTATATGTATATAAGATCAACTCGGAGTACTTATGTTTACCATTTGTAATAAGTATAATTTTTTTATGTTTGAAAGTCATCAATATTTAAGAAAATAAACTGTTTAAAATGAATCCATGGTCTCTCCCTGTTTCCTTGATGTGGGTGTGTCTGTCATACAACAAAAAGGCATGTTGTAACTTGTTGCAAGAGTTGCGAAGGACAGTACCTGCTGGTTAAATTCCATGACTGTAAGTATCGATCAGACCGTGTTGATTTACAGCCAGCTCACGCCCTGATAGGAGGACAGTTCTCTAAAATTAACTTCACATGATGAGCGTTAGAGGATGTTTTTTTTTTTTTTTGTCAGGCTGGATTATGACACCTGTGTAATCTCACATGTTTGACAAAAGTGGAAAGTAACTGGCTAGCCCTCATGCTATTACGCCACATTCCATAACACCATACTTGCTGCACTGTTATGCAAATGCAGAAAAGCCCGCAGGTGCATGTAAACCTGATGGAAAAAGTACATTATTTGTCAATGTGAAGTAGAATACAACAATGAAGATGGTACACATTTATTAAGGCAGTAAAAGTTGACTAAAACATTTTCATTCCACCTAACATGTCAATAAAGGTCTTGGACATTATCCTCAAAGGAACACGTGCGTCATTTTATTAACACACTTACAAATCACTACAGATTATTTGTCCATAGCGAAAAGACAATTGTATTTTTGACCAAAAGTTCAATAAATCACTTTTGTATGAATTAGACACACATATTACACTTAATATGTCAATAAAGTTATCAAACAGACTCAACAGCAAAAAATGATCTGAGGCGCTTAAGAACATTTTTTAAATGCATCAGTCGATATGAATTAGATGCAACTACACTGAACCTGCCATTGAAGTTGTATAACTGTAAAGTGACAGGTTATGATTAACCATTTTTGGGTGACTTATTTGCAAGGATATTAAACTACAGTGTATTAACTCTTGTCTGCCTCAAATTCCTTGATTGTCCAAGTATTTTTATTTATTAAAAAAGCTCCTAGCATGAATGTGCCCTCCCCTAAGTCATAATACTCTGCACTTTATTATGAACAGTGGGTGCAGGTGGCTGAATAAGGGATTTAATTTATTGTGTGATGCAAATAAAGCCGACAGTTAGCACAATTAAACACTAGGGGGCGACAAAGGTTCAGTAAATCAACTTCCTTTAGGGTTTTCTTCACATACAGTATTCACGATTGC
Source organism: Hippocampus mohnikei (assembly GCA_026261675.1). Taxonomy (NCBI): domain Eukaryota; kingdom Metazoa; phylum Chordata; class Actinopteri; order Syngnathiformes; family Syngnathidae; genus Hippocampus; species Hippocampus mohnikei. The sequence continues at coordinate 12,018,900 of JAKGUB010000332.1, read as the reverse complement.
GTTACTGTGCATAGATTTAAATTCACAACTACAAACATTTAATGTATTAGTATAGATACTTCCATTTGGCTATTACCTATTTATATCTGTATGCTCCATTACCAGTTGTTTTCTTTAAGGCAGCCCACCTTACATTTGCATTATTTGTATGTTTACACTTGTCCACTGTCTACAATCTACAATAACAAATAACAAAAAAACACATTTTACACAAACACACACACGCACACACACGCACACACGCACACACACATTATTTTAGAACCTCCTCCACGAAGGACCAGGCTCACTTGTCCCTTTTAAAATGTCAATTATGGCACTTGGGCAAAAACGTTTGCCCACCCAACTAATGACTTTGGACGATTTATACAAATACGATAGTTAAAACTAGTACATTAAACAGATTAATTACAAAATAATTTATTAGTTGCCCTAAGATGAAATACAAATTCCACTACGCTTGCAGTTTGCCAACATTTAAGGATATTTTTCTAATCCGGCTCCTTAATTATTATCCTGATCCGATTGTTGAAACATAAAACCAAGTGACAGCATTCCGGAAAACGGTGTCCTTGCTTTACCATATAAGGAGAGGGGTCGCTCGGAAGATCGACGTCACGATAAAGAGGGCGTGTTTAACGGGAAGTGACTCGGCTCGAATAATCTCCTCTAGATACGGTAAATCCGGGACCAATGTGAAAGTAGTAGAGTCACGACAAAACATGTAAATTAAAAAACACAACCCCCGCCCCCGCCTCCCACCCACTAAAAGACACAACTATAGTTTTGTATTTTACTGAACACGTTGTACTTATTTGATTTAATTGAAAGCAATATCCATTGAATTACATGTAATAATTTAACCGCAACTGTAAATGTTCTCTTGTTAAAATGTCTCAGTAATTACAAATATACGTCAGAATAGAACACTAACTGATCGACGGGACGGCACTTTATCCAAATAAGTATGTACAGCGTGATCTCTTAAAATTATATTTAAGGTTGTTGTCACGAGCCAGATGTATAGAAAATAATTTGAACACACGTAAAACATCAGAAAATGTACACTTCACTAGTCAATCTGTCTCGCGATAGTAGTACGAGATAGGGTATCACGTGACGTCTCTGTCACGTGACATTATTTACTTCCGTGTTACGGTCTGAACGAGTTCGCCTGTCTGTGCCAATCGAAAATGGCACGAAACGAAGAAAAGCAGCAAGGTCGCTTGAACAGACTTTGGCTACAGAAAGAGAGAGAAGGTAACGCAGCTCTTAACGAAGCAAAAAAATAAGTTATTGAAGCTGTAATTTAATTGACATTCGGCGAACCTCAGCTTCACCTGTTTGATGTTAACAGTCGGACCACTTCAATGAGAAAAATGGAAAAATGACCCATAACCACACTGTGATTGTCAACAAAGCTCTTTATTTTAATTTGCAATTAAGTGCTGCCATTTTCAATACAGAGGGTCGACTAAAAGATGTCCAGGAGCGCAGACCCAAGCTGGTAATAAAACGTTATTTTGAGAGTTTTATTTGATCATGTTGATGCTGATTTTTTCTGAAATCTCGCTCCCTAGTGTACACTTAACTCTGCTTCCTCTGTGAAAAAGTGGATTCCCAGCATAAAGAAAGACATGGAGTATTACTTGCAGGTAATAATTTATTACTCACGTTTTCAGTGTAAGAATAAATGTCACTTAGCTTATTTTCCCCCTCAGCAATCCCAACTTGCACATTACCCTGAGCGGAAGATAGAAGAGTTCCGGTTGAAGATGGAGGCCTTGGAGCGGGAGTACAAAAGATTTGTGACCAAGCTACGAGTGCTTGACCCCACCTGCAAGCACAAACCTTGGACCCTCAGGGCTTATTGTAAAAGGAGAGCAGACGTGCCAGAGTATTCCAGCATTGGTCAGTGCACGCACATCAAAACATTGATGTTAGTTCTGTGGACCCTCATGATTTGCAGCGTTAGCGACCACGCCATGACCTCACTCTCAAAACAAAGTATCAAAACACTTAAATATAATTTCAAATTCATTTTACAGCGTTATCCCTGAAAATGGCTGATAGATTATTTGATTTGGAAAGAAGTAAGAGAATGCTGGTGTGTATGGTGCAGCTTTGTAAGCCTTTAAAAACTAATTACAGAAATCTCTTTGCTGGGGATAGGGACTGAGCTCTACTACAAATAATGGGGGGAAAAACAACGTAACTGAGCCCACTAATATTGTTTAGAACTGTCCATAAGTACAGATGTGTCGCCTTATGATAGTTTCATAAAAATACTTTTGGCGCCATCTTGTGGCAATAATAGTTCTTAAACAATTCTTAGTTATTAAACAAGTCTTTGTGAATTTCTTAAGTCATTGTTTGTGAATTTAGCTTTTGGTCCCGAGTTTGGAACGTTGTCATCCTGTCTTCATGTGGTCAAAAATGACATAAATCAACATTTTGACTCATTTACTTCCGGCCGTTTTGAAAGCAAAGTTCCCTTTATCGCCAGCTGTTTTGGAGTATTTTGATTGATCTTTCCAGACCTACACAATATTGCATTCCGTTACAATATAAGCACCAAACCTCTCAAAAATAAGTAGACTCTTTCTTTCTTCAGTAATCAACAGCAGAACATTGTTTTGTCTCACGATTTTACGCTTGTTCTTTGCTCCATGCGCAGTGAAAAAGTCAAAGGTCTCAACAGCAGCGTTCAGTCACTCGGAGCCCAGTTTGCCAGTTTCCATGCCGACCGTTGAGGTGGCCTCCAAAGACCAAGATCAGCCGCTCAATTTCGACCGCACGCGTCTGGCGATTGTCGCCGCGGCCTTCAGGGGAGCGTCAGATCACCAGGGTGTCTCCCAAACGCAGAACCTTGCGAGGACGCTTCAGCGTTCCTTGCCAAACTTGGGTAACATGGCGGCAGAGGTAAGTTCAGTCGTCGGACAGAAAGAAGCCGCGGAAGAGTCGGCACAAAGGACAGCTGCGAAATCATCCCTGGGTCATGCGCTTGGCCTGGACTGTTACTCGTCTTCTGGGGAGGAGTCAGACTCATAACAGCCATATTACCTAAATGAAAGAGGTTTGTCTTCCTTTTCTTGATTTTTGTTGGGGGGGTTTTTTTGGTCTGTGGAAGGACACACAAAAAACATTACTTTTTTTTTTATTGCACAACTGTTTAACAGCACTTTGGACATACGCATGCTTTTGTTAACATTGCAAGACTGCATTTCACAATCTTAATGGTCACTCGACTCTCGCATGTGCATGGATAGGCATTCATATAATTCTAGTCATGGATTCATTTTTTTTCCCCATCCCCAATAAAACTTCTTTCAAGTTCCAAATAGTTTTTAGTCAGTCTTTCTGCGTGGCCTGGTGCCAAATGGTGCACGATCCTGACCAAGGGGCTCCATGTAAAATGGGAAGTCAAATTGGGCCTAAAATCCAGACAGACAGACAGACATATTGAGAGCGAAAGAGAGATTTTTAATACTCTGTAGTTACGGTAAGTCAAAAAGTAACACGCACAAGGCATCTAGGAGGTGTACTAGTTCATTGGGTTGAAGCTTTTATTTGTACAATGCAACTTTCTGCTTACATTTGTCTTTATCTTAACGTCTCTATTTCGTCGGCGCGGTCCGTGCACAATTGTGTGCCATTTGCATTATTTTCCATGGACTGTTTTTTGATCAGCGTGGGGAAAAAAAAAATACCGGTAGTCGTGAGCATGCCTTTCCGTGTCAGCGTTTTCATGTTAATGCGCCAACGTGACCACAAGCCTCTCTGAAATGTATCACTGGCTCCCCGTCTACTTGTGAAGCCACTCGATGCGTTCACACAGCACGTCTCCGCGCTCGCAAGGGTTCGACTGGCTAACCATAGCCTCCCACCTGAGCGCGACTGTTAGACTGATGCAAAAAGAACTTTCGGTATTATACGTCAGAGAAACCGCTATTGGTCTAAGTCTATGTAACGTGTATGGGAAAGTAGAATGAGTTTTTTCTTTTGAAAAGAGTTCAGTCGAAAGACACACAAGTCAAAAGGTCCAATGCAAAGAATGCGTGAAAAAAACTGCAGGGTGTCCCAGGAAACAAGTTGACATGGGGGGGCTCTGAGACCACAATAAAGTGAAGAGGAAGCCTCTTGAGTTTTCTTGTAAGTAGGGCTTTGTCAGCATTCTCACGTTGCTTGCACACGATGTCAACCTTTCCGATTTTTTTTTTTTTTTTGCAATTTCTTGACTTCCTAATTTGCACACAGGTTTTGTACTTTTTTTTTCTCCACATTTTTAAAATTACTGTAGTTACATTTTAAATGTTAATATATATAAGGCGCTTATAAATAAAATGTATTATTATTATTAAAATAAACTTCACACATTTTGTCAAGAAAAAAGACATTTTGTATTTCTTGTCATCTTTTTTAAAATGAATTTCACATTTTAAACTATTTTTTTCATTGCATTCTTGTTTTTCCATTTTTTTCCATTTCTCTTGGAATATTCATTTAATTTTGTAAATTAACATATTTATTATAATTGTGTAAGAACATTTTGTGGGGAAGTTGTCCACAACGTTTTATTTTATTTATTTAGTTTATTATTTTATATTTGTATTATTTACAATTGATTTAGTTTATTTTATTTCTTATTCATTCAGATTTTTGAAAAAAAAGGCACATTTTTAGAAATGTAACATTTTTCATGTTTTATTTTTTTCGCATTATGAATCCCATTGTGCAAAATGTTTTCATATTTTGCAATTCATGTGACATTTTACACTTTTGTTTTCCATGAAGTATATTTATAAATATTTGACACGTCGTTAAAAAGGGCTGCATGGTGGTCGAATGGTTAGTACATCCGCCTCACAGTGCAGGGTTCCATTCCGATTCCGGCTTTCCTGTGTGGAGTTTGCATGTTCTCCCCGTGCCTGTGTGGGTTTTCTCCGGTACTTCTGTTTCCTCCCACATACCACTCTAAAAATGTGAGTGTGCGCACACGTGGTTGTTCGTCAAATGTGTACCTTGCGATTGGCTGGCAACCACTTCAGGGTGTCTCCCGCCTACTGCCAGAAGTCAGCTGAGATAGGCTCTAGCATGCCCGCGACCCTCGTGAGGATAAGAAGAAGAAGAAGGAAAACTTTTATTCGCTTCAGAATGGAGAAATTCCCAATTTACAGCAGCAAAGTTGTGAGAGGAAGAAAGTAGAAGAACAAAAAGTATAGGAGCTGCTGGAAAGGCAGCCACTCTCGAGGCGCCATCATGAAGTCAGAATAACATAAGAACAAAATAATACAACATAACACATAAGACACAGACAGTCATTTAATCTTAACTACTTTTTCTGACAACATTTTGTTGTTTGAAGCAGTTCTAGATGACAGAGGAGAGGATCAAAGCAGATTAGAAATTGGATTTCGTTTTTTAAAATTGTTTCACATTTATTCTGATTTTGTCAATTGTTTTACACAATTTTTTACATTTGGAGTTTTTTTGTAGAATTGTTTCATATATTACAGTTTGACATTTCATTTTTTCACAATTAGTCGAACTGACATTTTGTAAAATTGTGTCATAGTTTGCAATTTATTTGACATTTGAATTGTTTCGAATTTTGAAAGATTGGTTCATATTTCACTTTTTAAAAAATGTAATTTGGGGGTAAAATATTACATTTTGTACTTTTTGTCATGTTTGCCAGTTCGTGTCGCTTCGCATATTTGTTTTGGAGTTTGTAAAAATGTAAAACGTTCACTTTTGGGGGAGGGCATTTTCCACCCCCTCATACAAAAAAAAAGAATTGTCAACTTTGAGCACTCTTTTCCACTCCACTTGTTGACCACAAGACTGGACAAAAAGAGTAGGAAGTGTCCTTTAGAAGTAGAACAGGTGACTGTGACTCACAGCTCATTCGTGTCAAAGCAGCAAAGACATTCAAGGTTCAAGTCAACGTTATTATCAAATGTGAAATTTCTTTTACTTTCAGATGAAATTTCTTTCCTCTCAACAACACAGGAGAGAGAGAGAGGAGCCGCTGCGGGTGCCCGCGCCGCCGTCTACGGAACCGTTGACATTAAATGACAAAATAATACAACACAAACGCATAAGACACAGACAGTCGTGCAATCGTAATCACTTTTTCTGAATACACTTTGTTGTTTGGAGCAGTTACAGATGAAAGAGGAGAGGCTCAAAGTGTCCTTTCACCAGTAGATCAAAGACGTCACGCTGACAATGTGCATACGCCCGCTACAGGCTAAATTTGCAAGCAAACAAGAAGCTGTCGCGCTCGTATGCGCAAGAGGGAGGAATTGGTGGGTGGTGGTGTTGCTCGCAAGACGACATCTACGTACTACGCGTAGTCTTGCGTTCGAACAGCATCATGAGCTGTGACCAGAGCTTCCAACAAGTGTTCTACGTGGATGGAGCTCAGCATCCGGGGCAGCTCCCCAACTGGTCCCGGAGGAGTCAAAGGGTGGCCAAATGTGGTGGGGTCATCCCCACGCTCGCCGCCGTTGTCCTGCTGCTGTTTCTGCTGGTGTTTGCTGCACTGGGCTTTGGTGGCTACTTGATGTACAACATGCAGATGGAGCTGAGGGACGTGAGGAAGGTACGGACCCCCTGTTCATAGCACGGTACCCCCCGAAAAAGGTTGTGAAGTATTCAGAATGAACCTAAAATGCGTTCTACCCTTTACAGGCAAATGTAATTTGTTCAATATTTTTGGAGTACTTTTTTGGTTAAAAAAAAAAAAAAGATGCACCCACTCGGTAATTTTTTACGTCTTTTTTTAACAATGGATTTCAGTTATTTTAATTGTGTGATTTTAGATTTTTTTTTGTATTTCATGTTTGTTTTAACATCTTGTAAATTTGGAAATTTTGTGAGTGTGTGTTTGCATATATATATATGTATAGTCGAATATGAAGATAAAATGCAAAAATATTTTTCTTCATATTTGTCAATTTGCAATTTTTTTTACATTTAGTGCATTTTTGGATCATTCTGTACCTTTTTTCCACATTTTGCAATTTTAGGGCATTTTGCCTTTTTTCACATCATTCATATTTTTCACAGTTTATGAAGTTGCTGTTCAGTTCCCGGCCACCATAGTCAAAAGTTGCCGATTGTGTAGGAGCTGCGGGGTAAAAACAAAAAACAAAAACGTTGTCACTTTTATTTGAGCCACTTATTTTAAGAATAGAGCAAATGAATTAGCGCTGCCGTGACATTTAAGCTGTGAAGTTGAGTGTGTGGTCAGTTTTTCAAACAGACAGGATGTCGTGTCCCTTTAATTCGAAGAACGTGAGCGAGAGGGGTCTTTGTGGTTTTCATCACGTCTTGTCTCCCTCAGATGTCACGTGAACTCAAACAAGCGCAGGAGTTCAGCAGAGCTGAGAAGCAAATTGGTGAGTCGTGATTTCAAATCACTCGCCCGTAATGTTCCCACGCCTGTGAACTGATGATGCAATATGGCGCTTTCAAGGTTTGGGTGATGCTGGAGGGGAAAAAGTGGACAAAAATGAGAGGATGGAAGAAAGGACTGCAGCGCATGTGATAGGTAATACTTCATTCCCATTTAAGATGAAAATACTGTGGCCGTTTTCTTAAAAAGGGTTAGGGTTAGGGGAGTTAGAGGTTGAAGTTAGGGTTAGGGGGGCTTGGGAATTTGGGATGAGGGTTAGGGGTTGATGGTTGGTGCAACGGTAAGTAAGGTTAGAGGTTTGGGTTAGGGGGTGAGGGGTTCAGGGTTCAGTATCAGGTTAGGGTTAAGGAGGTTGGGGTCATGGTTAGGGTTGGGGTGGAGTTAGTATTAGGCTTAGGGGGTTAGGTTTGGGGTTCGGGTTAGTGTTAGGCTCGGGTTAAGGGGTGAGGGGTTCAGGGTTCGATATCAGGTTAGGGTTAAGGGGTTGGGGTCATGGTTAGGGTTGAGAGGTAGGGTCAGGGTTGGTGTTGGTGTTAGGGGTTAGGGGTTAGGGTTGGGTTTTGGCATGCACTCACACACACACACACACACACACACATTTTTTATCTGACAGTTCTATCAGCCCATTTATTTCTGTTGCAGGGCGAATTGAAAAGCACATCTTCCACAAAACGCTGCGCTGGGAATCACACGTTGGCGCCGCGTTCACTGACGGCGGCGCGGTCTACCAGGTGGAAGACGGCGCCTTGCGCGTCAACCAGAGCGGGCTCTACCACATCTACTCACGGGTGGAGCTGATCTTCAAGCAATGCTCTCCCACATCCTCCTTCGTCCACACGGTGTTCGTAAGGTCACCGTCAGGCGTGGACGCGGCCTTGATGGAGGCCCACCGGGCCGGGTTCTGCTCCTGGCGGAGCAAGCCGAAAGAGCATCACGCCTGGACCGCCGACAGTTACCTGGCGTCGGCTTTCCGGCTCCGCCAGAATGACAGGATTCTCGTCAATGTGTCGCATCCCCAATATCTCAGTCATTCCAATCACGGCAACTTCTTTGGTCTCTACAAGATCTGATTGAGACACTTTTGGTGCCCAAGACGCAATATGAATGATGTCGTCTTGTGTCACGGTGGAGAAAGACCCCCCCCGCCCGCCTAATCGATGCCTTTAACACCATTAACACTAATGTGATGTGTGGAGCATTATATTTATTCACCATGGTTCGACCTTGAGCACAACGTTTTCAAGACTAACTATGAGAAAAGGTTTTCCGTGTCTTCAAGCAAGGGTGGGGATTCCAATTTCCTCCCTGGCTTCATTGCAGGATTTACATAATTTATTGTCATCGTAATTAAATGAGAAGCTGCAGCAGAGCCACCTGTACAATGACGCTGTAAAATAAACTCCAAAAAAGTAAAAACTCACTCACCCTTTGAAATTGCCTGACTGATCCTGACCCCTCATTTCACCTTTTAAAAGAAACGCTTTCCACATTTTTTCCACATTGTTTTCAGTCTCATTTTGAGGGAAAGAGAAGAAAAAATTGATTTGTTTTGTGGGATCCCCAATGTTTTTTTGTTTGTTTTTGTTGACATTTTTGTACCTATTTTTTCATTTTTCATCACTTCATTTTATGTTTTGTTTAATAATCAGGCGTTTTCTCCACATTTAAACATTAATTTCCAGTTTAGATTTTCACATCTTGCAAGTTGACACATTTTTGCAATTTCTTTTCACCTTGTGTGCATTATTTCACATTTTATCTTGCATTTAATATTTTCACATTTTGGAGAGCATTGACACTTTTACACGTTTTTCCACATTTTTTTTTCTAAAAAGATGTTTTGATTTTTTTTTTCTAAAAATGTGGTGTCATTTTTCAACCTTTTTTTAAGCACACATTTTAAAAATATATGTTTACCAAAAAAAAATATATATATATATATATATATATATAGTGACTTTTTATAGGTATTGGTTAAACTAATTAATGTAACAGTATGGAGTCGGGCTTCAACTGTCTTACTGACTTTACCAACTGCTTAAAGTGGATCTGTCAGCAACCGGTGCACAGCATTAACCTGGACGCCTTTCTGAAAGAAACAATTGTGCAGGGTGCTGATTCCACACAAAAATTCAACCCGAAAGCGAACCCTACTCGGTGTGCTTGTCATTTTGTTTGCGGTGCACGCCAAAGTGAGACGAAGGTGAAGGCGCTTGACTGGTGCAGATGAGGGCGCTGGGCGCCTGCAGCAAGTCTGGCATGCACTTCCTGTGCTAATAGCGTCATGAGGGTCTTGAGCGTGCGGTGGAGGCGACAGCAGCAGCTTTCTTTGCACCCGCAAAAGTCTTCTGTCCTTTTTCACACCAGTATCAGCAACGTCGATTCATCTGTCGCCATCGTAAAACCGTGATTATACCAAAACACCAAAAATGTTTCATTTTTCTCCAAGTTTAAAACAATTTTTAAGCCTTAATTTTTTTAACAACCGTTTTCCCATCAGATGATGTTAAATAGATCTACATTTTGTAAATATGTATACAGTATTGTAACATTTGAACATTCGTTTGTGTCACTCGAGACTATCAAAACACTGTTCAAAAATAAAATAAATCACAATCTAAAAAAACAAAAAAAAAACAAAAATCTGATGCACCTAAAATTACTTCCACTTTGAGATGTCTGACATGCATATTTGGAGAGAGTACACATTACTTTCACTTTAAAAAAACACACACACAAGTACATTTTCAGATTTTAATTTTTCATATTTTGTAAACAAGAGACCATTGCAATTCATAATTTTCACAATTACATGTTTTAAAAATAATAACTGTTATTGTTTTACAGAACGATTGAACTTGTTGCAAAATTGTTTGTCGTTTGGATATTTTTTCAGAGTCTGTCCTGAAAAAAAATGGAAAAAATGATTTTGTACTATTTCAAAATTCTCAACTGTCACACAACTCTGATAAGAACCTAAGCAGTGCATAATAAAAGTATAGCTACTCATATTTTTACAAGACGTGAGAGGAGGGAGTTTTCAGAACAATAGCTCGATCTAGTGGCGTTTTTTAGAACTACAAAAAAGTAATTAAATTTTAAAATAAAAAAATAAATAAAATGTTGTTTTTTTCACAGTTTACATTGTGTTATTGAGATTGTTTTTTAGTTGGGGTTAGGGTTGGTGTTTGGTTCGGGTTGGGGTTCAGGTTGGGGGTTAGGGTTGGGCGTTAGGGTTAGGGTTGTTGTTGGGGTTAGGGTTGAGGTTAGGGTTGGGGTTTAGGGTTGGGGGTTTGGGTTGGGGTTAGGGTTGTTGGGGTTCGGGTTGGTGTTTGGATTGGGGGTTAGGGTTGGGGTTAGGGTTGTTGTTGGGGATAGGGTTGGTGTTTGGTTTGGGGTTAGGGTTGGGATTAAGAGTTGGGGTTAGGATTGTCGTTGGTGTTAGGGTTGGGATTGGGGTTGTTGTTAGGGTTGGGGGTTAGGGTCGGGGTTGGGGTTAGGGTTTAGGTTAGGGTTGTTGTTGGGGTTAGGGTTGGGGTTCGAGTTCGAGTTAGGATTGGAGTATGGGATTAGGGCTCGGTTTTTTTTCGAACTACAAAAAATTAATTACATTTTAACAAATAAATGAAAGGTTGTTTTTTTCACAGTTTATATTGTGTTATTGTGTTTAATCCGGCCCGCGAGATGATTATGTAAAACAGTACAGTAATCCCTCGTTTTTCGCGGTTATTGGGGACCAAAACACCCACGATAAACGAAAATCCGTGATGTAGCGACCAATTAACATATATATTTTAAAAGAAATGCCCCACGTGGGCCTTTGCACTTGAGCAGAGCGCACTAACACACACACACACACACACACACACACACACACACACACACACACACACACACACACACACACACACACACACACACACACACACACACACACACACACACACACACACACACACACACACACACACACACACACACACACACACACACACACACACACACGGGCCAGCGATCCCTCCGGTGTGCAGCAGACGTGTTTATGATTAGTCAATTAAGGTTGTTGTGACAAATAAGGATGGAGAGACCTGCTTTTGTTCTTATAAGTCTCTCTCTCTCTCTTTCTGTCTCTCTCTTTCTCTCAGCAACACACATACACTCACCTGCGTGCCCATGCGTGCACCACACACACACACACGTGCCCCACGTGGACCTTCCGCGCTTGAGCAGAGTGCGCACACTAGCACGTATAGTAAACAACAATTAGACACAGATTTTTGCGGATTTAAATAAATAAATAAATAAATTGCACATTTGTCGAAGTAAATGTAAGGTGCTTCATGAAATGTTTTGTAAAATATATGTTCATTACATTTCAACATTTTCCTAATGTTCTTGTGCTTCTTTATACCAAAACAAAGGAAAGACATGTTGTTTTGGTTATTTCGAGCAAAGTATGGTGTCATTTTAATGGTCCGGCCCCACTTGACATCTACCAAGGCCGTATGTGGCCCACCATGTGAAATGAGTTTGACACCCCTGATATAGATGGTCTTTTTTTTCGGCTAAAAAGGCCTTACTATACATGGTCGTTTTTTTCGGATAAAAAGGCCTTACTATACATGGTAGTTTCTTTCGGCTAAAAATGGCTTACTATACATGGTCGTTTTTTTCGGATAAAAAGGCCTTACAATACATGGTCGTTTTTTTTGGCTAAAAACGCTTTACTATACATGGTCATTTTTTTCGGCTAAAAAGGCCTTACTATACATGGTCGTTTTTTTCGGATAAAAAGGCCTTACTATACATGGTTGTTTTTTTTCGGCTAAAAACGCCTTACTATACATGGTTGTTTTTTTTGGGCTAAAACGCCTTACTATACATGGTCGTTTTTTTCGGATAAAAGGCCTTACTATACATGGTTGTTTTTGGGCTAAAAGGCCTTACTATACATGGTTGTTTTTCGCTAAAAGGCCTTACTATACATGGTTGTTTTTGGGCTAAAAGGCCTTACTATACATGGTCATTTTTTCGCTAAAAGGCCTTACTATACATGGTCGTTTTTGGATAAAAGGCCTTACAATACATGGTCGTTTTTTTTGGCTAAAAACGCCTTACTATACATGGTCATTTTTTTCGGCTAAAAATGCCTTACTATACATGGTCGGGGGTTTTTCGGCTAAAAACGCCTTACTATACATGGTCGGTTTTTTTTTCGGCTAAAAATGCCTTGCTATACATGGTCGTTTTTCGACTAAAAACGCCTTTCTATATATGGTCGTTTTTGTTAAAAACGCCTTACTATACATGGTCGTTTTTTTTCGGCTAAAAATGCCTTACTATACATGGTCGTTTTTTGTTAAAAACACCCTAATATACATGGTCGTTTTTTTCGGCTAAAAACGCCTTACTATACATGGTCGGTTTTTTTCGGCTAAAAATGCCTTACTATACATGGTCGTTTTTTGTTAAAAACACCTTAATATACATGGTTGTTTTTTTCCGCTAAAAATGCCTTGCTATACATGGTCGTTTTTTTCGACTAAAAACGCCTTATTATATATGGTCGTTTTTGTTAAAAACGCCTTACTATACATGGTCGTTTTTTTTCGGCTAAAAACGCCTTACTATACATGGTCGGTTTTTTTCGGCTAAAAATGCCTTACTATACATGGTCATTTTTTTCGGCTAAAAACGCCTTACTATATATGGTCGTTTTTTATTTAAAAACGCCTTACTATACATGGTCGGTTTTTTTTCGGCTAAAAATGCCTTACTATACATGGTCGTTTTTTTCGACTAAAATGCCTTACTATATATGGTCGTTTTTTATTTAAAAACGCCTTACTATACATGGTCGTTTTTTTTTCGGCTAAAAATGCCTTACTATACATGGTCGTTTTTTTGTTAAAAACACCTTAATATACATGGTCGTTTTTTCGCTAAAATGCCCTACTATACATGGTCGTTTTTTTTCGGCTAAAAATGCCTTACTATACATGGTCGTTTTTTTGTTAAAAACACCTTAATATACATGGTCGTTTTTTTCGGCTAAAAATGCCTTACTATACATGGTCGTTTTTTTTGACTAAAATGCCTTACTATATATGGTCGTTTTTTATTTAAAAACGCCTTACTATACATGGTCGTTTTTTTTCGGCTAAAAATGCCTTACTATACATGGTCGTTTTTTTGTTAAAAACACCTTAATATACATGGTCGTTTTTTTCGGCTAAAAATGCCTTACTATACATGGTCGTTTTTTTGTTAAAAACACCTTAATATACATGGTCGTTTTTTTCGGCTAAAAATGCCTAACTATACATGGTCGTTTTTTTTCACCTGACTATACATGGTTGTTTTTTTTGGAAAAAAATGCCTTACTATACATGGTCGGTTTTTTTTCGGCTAAAAACGCCTTAATATACATGGTCGGTTTTTTTTCGGCTAAAAACGCCTTAATATACATGGTCGGTTTTTTTTCGGCTAAAAACGCCTTGCTATACATGGTCGGTTTTTTTCGGCTAAAAACGCCTTACTATACATGGTTGTTTTTTTTGGGCTAAAAAGGCCTTACTATACATGGTTGTTTTTTTCGGCTAAAAACGCCTTACTATACATGGTTGTTTTTTTTGGGCTAAAAAGGCCTTACTATACATGGTCATTTTTTTCGGCTAAAAAGGCCTTACTATACATGGTCGTTTTTTTCGGATAAAAAGGCCTTACAATACATGGTCGTTTTTTTTGGCTAAAAACGCCTTACTATACATGGTCATTTTTTTCGGCTAAAAATGCCTTACTATACATGGTCGGTTTTTTTCGGCTAAAAACGCCTTACTATACATGGTCTTTTTTTGTTAAAAACACCTTACTATACATGGTCGTTTATTTTGTTAAAAATGCCTTACTATACATGGTCGTTTTTTTGTTAAAAATGCCTTACTATACATGGTGGGGGCGGCCCGGTAGTCCAGTGGTTAGCACGTCGACTTCGCAGTGCAGAGGTACCGGGTTCAATTCCAGCTCCGGCCTCCCTGTGTGGAGTTTGCATGTTCTCCCCGGGCTTGCGTGGGTTTTCTCCGGGCACTCCGGTTTCCTCCCACGTTCCGAAAACATGCATGGCAGGCTGATTGAACACTCTAAATTGTCCCTAGGTGTGAATGTGAGCGTGGATGGTTGTTCGTCTCTGTGTGCCCTGCGATTGGCTGGCAACCGATTCAGGGTGTCCCCCGCCTACTGCCCGAAGATGGCTGGGATAGGCTCCAGCACCCCTCGCGACCCTAGTGAGGATCAAGCGGTTCAGAAAATGGATGGATGGATGGATATACATGGTGGGTTTTTTTGTGAAAAATACCTTACTATACATGGTCGTTTTTTTTTCGGCTAAAAACGCCTTACTATACATGGTAGGTTTTTTTTCCAGCTAAAAACGCCTTACTATACATGGTCATTTTTTTCGGCTAAAACGCCTTACTATACATGGTCATTTTTTTCGGCTAAAAACGCCTTACTATACATGATCGTTTTTTTTCCGGCTAAAAACGCCTTACTATACATGGTCATTTTTTTCGGCTAAAACGCCTTACTATACATGGTCATTTTTTTCGGCTAAAAACGCCTTACTATACATGATCGTTTTTTTTCCGGCTAAAAACGCCTTACTATACATGTTTTTTTTTATGGCTAAAAACGCCTTACTATACATGGTCGTTTTTCTTGGCTAAAAACGCCTTACTATACATGGTCGGGTTTTTTTCGGCTAAAAACGCCTTACTATACATGGTCGTTTTTTTTGGCTAAAAACGCCTTACTATACATGGTCATTTTTTTCGGCTAAAACGCCTTACTATACATGGTCATTTTTTTCGGCTAAAAACGCCTTACTATACATGATCGTTTTTTTTCCGGCTAAAAACGCCTTACTATACATGTTTTTTTTTTATGGCTAAAAACGCCTTACTATACATGGTCGTTTTTCTTGGCTAAAAACGCCTTACTATACATGGTCATTTTTTTCGGCTAAAAACGCCTTACTATACATGATCGTTTTTTTTCCGGCTAAAAACGCCTTACTATACATGGTCATTTTTTTCGGCTAAAACGCCTTACTATACATGGTCATTTTTTTCGGCTGAAAACGCCTTACTATACATGATCGTTTTTTTTCCGGCTAAAAACGCCTTACTATACATGTTTTTTATGGCTAAAAACGCCTTACTATACATGGTCGTTTTCTTGGCTAAAACGCCTTACTATACATGGTCGGGTTTTTTCGCTAAAACGCCTTACTATACATGGTCGTTTTTTTGGCTAAAAACGCCTTACTATACATGGTCATTTTTTCGCTAAAACGCCTTACTATACATGGTCATTTTTTCGCTAAAACGCCTTACTATACATGATCGTTTTTCCGCTAAAACGCCTTACTATACATGTTTTTTTATGGCTAAAAACGCCTTACTATACATGGTCGTTTTTCTTGGCTAAAAACGCCTTACTATACATGGTCATTTTTTTCGGCTAAAAACGCCTTACTATACATGGTCGGGTTTTTTTCGGCTAAAAACGCCTTACTATACATGGTCGTTTTTTCCGGCTAAAAACGCCTTACTATACATGGTTGTTTTTTTTTGGCTAAAAACGCCTTACTATACATGGTCGTTTTTTTGTTAAAAACACCTTAATATACATGGTCGTTTTTTTCGGCTAAAAATGCATTACTATACATGGTCGTTTTTTTTCGTCTAAAAACGCCTTACTAAATATACATGGTCGGTTTTTTTCGGCTAAAAATGCCTTACTGTACATGGTCGTTTTTTTTCGGCTAAAAATGCCTTACTATACATGGTTGTTTTTTTTCGGCTAAAAACGCCTTACTATACATGGTCGTTTTTCTTGGCTAAAAACATGGTCGTTTTTTTTCGGCTAAAAATGCCTTACTATACATGGTCATTTTTTTCGGCTAAAAACGCCTTACTATACATGGTCTGGTTTTTTTCGGCTAAAAACGCCTTACTATACATGGTCGTTTTTTTTCGGCTAAAAACGCCTTACAATACATGGTCATTTTTTTCGGCTAAAAACGCCTTACTATACATGGTCTGGTTTTTCTCGGCTAAAAACGCCTTAATATACATGGTCGTTTTTTTCGACTAAAAACGCCTTACTATAAATGGTCGTTTTTTTGTTAAAAACGCCTTACTATACATGGTCGTTTTTTTCGGCTAAAAATGCCTTACTATACATGGTCATTTTTTTGTTAAAAAAAACCTTATTATACATTGTAGTTTTTTTTCGGCTAAAAATGCCTTGCTATACATGGTAGTTTTTTTGGGCTAAAAACGCCTTACTATACATGGTCGTTTTTTTTTAGGCAAAAAAAACGCCTTAATATACATGGTCGGTTTTTTTCGGCTAAAAATGCTTTACTATACATGGTCGTTTTTTTGTTAAAAACACCTTAACATACATGGTCGTTTTTTTCGGCTAAAAATGCCTTACTATACATGGTCGTTTTTTTCGACAAAAAACGCCTTACTATACATGGTCGTTTTTTTTTTGCGTAAAAACGCCTTGCTATACATGGTTGGTTTTTTTTGGCTAAAAACGCCTTACTATACATGGTCGTTTTTTTGTTAAAAACACCTTAATATACATGGTCGTTTTTTTCGGCTAAAACGCCTTACTATATATACATGGTCGTTTTTTTTCGGCTAAAAATGCCTTACTATACATGGTCGTTTTTTTTCGGCTAAAAATGCCTTACTATACATGGTTGTTTTTTCGCTAAAACGCCTTACTATACATGGTCGTTTTTTCGCTAAAATGCCTTACTATACATGGTCATTTTTTCGCTAAAAACGCCTTACTATACATGGTCTGGGTTTTTTCGGCTAAAAACGCCTTACTATACATGGTCTGGTTTTTTTCGGCTAAAAACGCCTTACTATACATGGTCGGTTTTTTTCGGCTAAAAACGCCTTACTATACATGGTCGTTTTTCTCGGCTAAAAACGCCTCAATATACATGGTCGTTTTTTTTCGACTAAAAATGCCTTACTATACATGGTCGTTTTTTTGTTAAAAAAACCTTAATATACATGGTCGTTTTTTTTCGGCTAAAAATGCCTGGCTATACATGGTCGTTTTTTTCGACTAAAAACGCCTTACTATATATGGTCGTTTTTTTGTTAAAAACGCCTTACTATACATGGTCGGTTTTTTTCGGCTAAAAATGCCTTACTATTACATGGTCGTTTTTTTTCGGCTAAAAACGCCTGACTATACATGGTCATTTTTCTTGGCTAAAAACGCCTTAGTATACATGGTCGGTTTTTTTCGGCTAAAAACGCCTTACTATACATGGTCGGTGTTTTTTTTCAGCTAAAAACGCCTTACTATACATGGTCGTTTTTTTTCGGCGTAAAAACGCCTTGCTATACATGGTCGTTTTTTTTGGCTAAAAACGCCTTACTATACATGGTCGTTTTTTTCGGCTAAAAACGCCTTACAATACATGGTCGTTTTTTTTCGGCTAAAAATGCCTTACTATACATTGTCATTTTTTTCGTCTAAAAATGCATTACTATAACATGGCCGTTTTTTTTCCGGCTAAAAACGCTTTACTATACATGGTTGGTTTTTTTCGGCTAAAAACGCCTTACTATACATGGTCGTTTTTCTTGGCTAAAAACGCCTTACAATACATGGTCGTTTTTTTTTGGCTAAAAACGCCTTACTATACATGATCGTTTTTCTTGGCTAAAAACGCCTTAGTATACATGGTCGTTTTTTTTCGGCTAAAAATGTCTTACCATACATGGTCATTTTTTTCGTCTAAAAATGCGTTACTATAACATGGTCGTTTTTTTTCCGGCTAAAAACGCCTTACTATACATGGTCGTTTTTCTTGGCTAAAAACGCCTTACTATACATGGTCGTTTTTCTTCGGCTAAAAATGCCTTACTATACATGGTCATTTTTTCGGCTAAAAACGCCTTACTATACATGGTCGGGGTTTTTTCGGCTAAAAACGCCTTACTATACATGGTCGTTTTTTTTGGCTAAAAACGCCTTACTATACATGGTCGGTTTTTTTTCGGCAAAAAAAACGCCTTAATATACATGGTCGTTTTTTTCGGCTAAAAACGCCTTACTATACATGGTCGGTTTTTTTCGGCTAAAAATGCATTACTATTTATGGTTGTTTTTTTCGGCTAAAAACGCCTTACTATACATGGTTGTTTTTCTTGGCTAAAAACATGGTCGTTTTCTTCGGCTAAAAATGCCTTACTATACATGGTCATTTTTTCGCTAAAACGCCTTACTATACATGGTCGGGTTTTTTCGCTAAAACGCCTTACTATACATGGTCGTTTTTGGCTAAAACGCCTTACGATACATGGTCGGTTTTTCGCAAAAACGCCTTAATATACATGGTCGTTTTTTCGCTAAAACGCCTTACTATACATGGTCGTTTTTTCGCTAAAAATGCATTACTATTTATGGTTGTTTTTCTTGGCTAAAAACATGGTCGTTTTTTTTCGGCTAAAAATGCCTTACTATACATGGTCATTTTTTTCGGCTAAAAACGCCTTACTATACATGGTCGGGTTTTTTTCAGCTAAAAACGCCTTACTATACATGGTCGGTTTTTTTCGGCTAAAAACGCCTTACTATATATGGTCGTTTTTCTCGGCGAAAAACGCCTTAATATACATGGTCGTTTTTTTTTTCGGCTAAAAATGCCTTGCTATACATGGTCGTTTTTTTCGACTAAAAACGCCTTACTATATATGGTCGTTTTTTTGTTAAAAACGCCTTACTATACATGGTCGTTTTTTTTCGGCTAAAAATGCCTTACTATACATGGTCGTTTTTTTGTTAAAAACACCTTAATATACATGGTCGGTTTTTTTTCGGCTAAAAATGCCTTGCTATACATGGTCGTTTCTTTCGACTAAAACACCTTACTATATATGGTCGTTTTTTTGTTAAAAATGCCTTACCATACATGGTCGTTTTTTTGTTAAAAAGACCTTAATATACATGGTCGTTTTTTGTTAAAAACACCCTAATATACATGGTCGTTTTTTTCGGCTAAAAACGCCTTACTATACATGGTCGTTTTTTTTTGGCTAAAAATGCCTTACTATACATGGTCGTTTTTTTGTTAAAAACACCTTAATATACATGGTCCTTTTTTTCGGCTAGAAATGCCTTGCTATACATGGTCCTTTTTTTCGGCTAAAAACGCCTTACTATACATGGTCGTTTTTTATTGGCTAAAAATGCCTTACTATACATGGTCGTTTTTTTGTTAAAAATGCCTTACTATACATGGTCCTTTTTTTCGGCTAAAAATGCCTTGCTATACATGGTCCTTTTTTTCGGCTAAAAATGCCTTGCTATACATGGTCCTTTTTTTCGACTAAAAACGCCTTATTATATATGGTCGTTTTTTTGTTAAAAATGCCTTACTATACATGGTCGTTTTTTTTCGGCTAAAAACGCCTTACTATACATGGTCGTTTTTTTGCTAAAAATGCCTTACTATACATGGTCATTTTTTTCGGCTAAAAACGCCTTACTATACATGGTCGGGTTTTTTTCGGCTAAAAACGCCTTACTATACATGGTCGGGTTTTTTTCGGCTAAAACGCCTTACTATACATGGTCGTTTTTTTCGGCTAAAAATGCCTAACTATACATGGTCGTTTTTTTTGGCAAAAAACGCCTTACTATACATGGTCGTTTTTTTCGACGTAAAAACGCCTTGCTATACATGGTTGTTTTTTTTCGGCTAAAAACGCTTTACTATACATGGTCGTTTTTTTCGGCTAAAAATGCCTTACTATACATGGTCAATTTTTTCGGCTAAAAACGCCTTACTATACATGGTCGGTTTTTTTTTCAGCTAAAAACACCTTACTATACATGGTCGTTTTTTTGTTAAAAACGCCTTACTATACATGGTCGTTTTTTTTCGGCTAAAAACGCCTTACTATACATGGTCGTTTTCCTTGGCTAAAATCGCCTTAATATACATGGTCGTTTTTTTCGGCTAAAAACGCCTTACTATACATGGTCGTTTTTTTCGGCAAAAAACCCCTTTCTATACATGGTCGTTTTTTTCGGCTAAAAACGCCTGACTATATACATGGTTGGTTTTTTTCGGAAAAAAAACGCCTTATTATACATGGTCGGTTTTTTTTCGGCTAAAAACGCCTTACTATACATGATCGTTTTTTTTCGGCTAAAAATGCCTTACTATTTATGGTTGTTTTTTTCGGCTAAAAACGCCTTACTATACATGGTTGTTTTTCTTGGCTAAAAACATGGTCGTTTTTTTTCGGCTAAAAATGCCTTACTATACATGGTCATTTTTTTCGGCTAAAAACGCCTTACTATACATGGTCGGGTTTTTTTCAGCTCAAAACGCCTTACTATACATGGTCGTTTATTTCGGCTAAAAACGCCTTACTATACATGGTCGTTTTTCTCGGCGAAAAACGCCTTAATATACATGGTCGTTTTTTTTTTCGGCTAAAAATGCCTTGCTATACATGGTCGTTTTTTTCGACTAAAAACGCCTTTCTATATATGGTCGTTTTTTTGTTAAAAACGCCTTACTATACATGGTCGTTTTTTTTCGGCTAAAAATGCCTTACTATACATGGTCGTTTTTTGTTAAAAACACCCTAATATACATGGTCGTTTTTTTCGGCTAAAAACGCCTTACTATACATGGTCGGTTTTTTCGGCTA
The DNA here is from genome assembly GCA_026261675.1 of Hippocampus mohnikei. Lineage (NCBI taxonomy): Eukaryota > Metazoa > Chordata > Actinopteri > Syngnathiformes > Syngnathidae > Hippocampus > Hippocampus mohnikei. The sequence goes on along the minus strand of JAKGUB010000332.1, from coordinate 11,997,711 downwards.
AAAATGCCTTACTATACATGGTCGTTTTTTGTTAAAAACACCTTAATATACATGGTTGTTTTTTTCCGCTAAAAATGCCTTGCTATACATGGTCGTTTTTTCGACTAAAACGCCTTATTATATATGGTCGTTTTTGTTAAAACGCCTTACTATACATGGTCGCTTTTTTTTCGCTAAAACGCCTTACTATACATGGTCGGTTTTTTCGCTAAAATGCCTTACTATACATGGTCATTTTTTCGCTAAAAACACCTTACTATATATGGTCGTTTTTTATTTAAAAACGCCTTACTATACATGGTCGTTTTTTTCGGCTAAAAATGCCTTACTATACATGGTCGTTTTTTTCGACTAAAATGCCTTACTATATATGGTCGTTTTTTATTTAAAACGCCTTACTATACATGGTCGTTTTTTTTGCTAAAAATGCCTTACTATACATGGTCGTTTTTTTGTTAAAAACACCTTAATATACATGGTCGTTTTTTTCGGCTAAAAATGCCCTACTATACATGGTCGTTTTTTTTCGGCTAAAAATGCCTTACTATACATGGTCGTTTTTTTGTTAAAAACACCTTAATATACATGGTCGTTTTTTTCGGCTAAAAATGCCTTACTATACATGGTCGTTTTTTTTGACTAAAATGCCTTACTATATATGGTCGTTTTTTATTTAAAACGCCTTACTATACATGGTCGTTTTTTCGCTAAAATGCCTTACTATACATGGTCGTTTTTGTTAAAAACACCTTAATATACATGGTCGTTTTTTCGCTAAAATGCCTTACTATACATGGTCGTTTTTTTGTTAAAAACACCTTAATATACATGGTCGTTTTTTCGCTAAAATGCCCTACCATACATGGTCGTTTTTTCACCTGACTATACATGGTTGTTTTTGGAAAAAATGCCTTACTATACATGGTCGGTTTTTTCGCTAAAAACGCCTTAATATACATGGTCGGTTTTTTCGCTAAAAACGCCTTGCTATACATGGTCGGTTTTTTCGCCAAAATGCCTTACTATACATGGTCGGGTTTTTTTGCTAAAACGCCTTACTATACATGGTCGTTTTTTCGCTAAAAATGCCTTACTATACATGGTCATTTTTTCGGCTAAAACGCCTTACTCTACATGGTCGTTTATTTCGGCTAAAAACGCCTTACTATACATGGTCGTTTTTTTGTTAAAAACACCTTAATATACATGGTCGTTTTTTTCGGCTAAAAACGCCTTACTATACATGGTCGTTTTTTTTCGGCTAAAAATGCCTTAATATACATGGTCGTTTTTTTGTTAAAAACACCTTAATATACATGGTCGTTTTTTTCGGCTAAAAATGCCTTGCTATACATGGTCGTTTTTTTCGACTAAAAACGCCTTATTATATATGGTCGTTTTTTTGTTAAAAATGCCTTACTATACATGGTCGTTTTTTTCGGCTAAAAATGCCTTACTATACATGGTCGTTTTTTGTTAAAAACACCCTAATATACATGGTCGTTTTTTTCGGCTAAAAACGCCTTACTATACATGGTCGTTTTTTTGGCTAAAAATGCCTTACTATACATGGTCGTTTTTTTGTTAAAAACACCTTAATATACATGGTCCTTTTTTTCGGCTAAAAATGCCTTGCTATACATGGTCCTTTTTTTCGGCTAAAAACGCCTTACTATACATGGTCGTTTTTTTTCGGCTAAAAATGCATTACTATTTATGGTTGTTTTTCTTGGCTAAAAACATGGTCGTTTTTTTTCGGCTAAAAATGCCTTACTATACATGGTCATTTTTTTCGGCTAAAAACGCCTTACTATACATGGTCGGTTTTTTTTCGGCTAAAAACGCCTTAATATACATGGTCGGTTTTTTTTCGGCTAAAAACGCCTTGCTATACATGGTCGGTTTTTTTCGGCCAAAAATGCCTTACTATACATGGTCGGGTTTCTTTTTGGCTAAAAACGCCTTACTATACATGGTCGTTTTTTTCGGCTAAAAATGCCTTACTATACATGGTCAATTTTTTCGCTAAAACGCCTTACTATACATGGTCGGTTTTTTCAGCTAAAAACACCTTACTATACATGGTCGTTTTTTGAAACAAAGGGATGGTGTACAACTTGTGTGTAAGTTAAACAAATTCATATATGTTAAAACGCCTTACTATACATGGTCGTTTTTTCGCTAAAAACGCCTTACTATACATGGTCGTTTTCCTTGGCTAAAATCGCCTTAATATACATGGTCGTTTTTTCGCTAAAACGCCTTACTATACATGGTCGTTTTTTCGCAAAACCCTTTCTATACATGGTCGTTTTTTTGTGGTATATTTTTATCTTCCTGTTTTCGCGTCGCTTGCAGGATCCCATTGGTCAGAGGTTGGTTGTGCGCTAAAAACGCCTGACTATATACATGGTTGGTTTTCGAAAAAACGCCTTATTATACATGGTCGGTTTTTTCGCTAAAACGCCTTACTATACATGATCGTTTTTTCTCGGCTAAAAATGCCTTACTATTTATGGTTGTTTTTTTCGGCTAAAAACGCCTTACTATACATGGTTGTTTTTCTTGGCTAAAAACATGGTCGTTTTTCTTCGGCTAAAAATGCCTTACTATACATGGTCATTTTTTCCGGCTAAAAACGCCTTACTATACATGGTCGGGTTTTTTTCAGCTCAAAACGCCTTACTATACATGGTCGTTTTTCGCTAAAAACGCCTTACTATACATGGTCGTTTTCTCGCTAAAACGCCTTAATATACATGGTCGTTTTTTTAGCTAAAATGCCTTGCTATACATGGTCGTTTTTTCGACTAAAACGCCTTTCTATATATGGTCGTTTTTGTTAAAAACGCCTTACTATACATGGTCGTTTTTTCGCTAAAAATGCCTTACTATACATGGTCGCTTTTGTTAAAAACACCCCAATATACATGGTCGTTTTTTCGCTAAAACGCCTTACTATACATGGTCGGGTTTTTTCGCTAAAAATGCCTTACTATACATGGTCGTTTTTGTTAAAACACCTTAATATACATGGTTGTTTTTTCCGCTAAAATGCCTTGCTATACATGGTCGTTTTTCGCTAAAAACGCCTTACTATACATGGTCGCTTTTCTTGGCTAAAAACATGGTCGTTTTTAGGCTAAAAATGCCTTACTATACATGGTCATTTTTTCGCTAAAAACGCCTTACTATATATGGTCGTTTTTATTAAAAATGCCTTACTATACATGGTTGTTTTTTTCGCTAAAACGCCTTACTATACATGGTCGTTTTTTTCGCTAAAAATGCCTTACTATACATGGTCGTTTTTTTCGACTAAAATGCCTTACTATATATGGTCGTTTTTTTATTTAAAAACGCCTTACTATACATGGTCGTTTTTTTTTCGGCTAAAAATGCCTTACTATACATGGTCATTTTTTTCGGCTAAAAACGCCTTACTATATATGGTCGTTTTTTTATTTAAAAACGCCTTACTATACATGGTCGTTTTTTTTGGCTAAAAACGCCTTACGATACATGGTCGGTTTTTTTTCGGCAAAAAAAACGCCTTAATAAACATGGTCGTTTTTTTCGGCTAAAAACGCCTTACTATACATGGTCGTTTTTTTTCGGCTAAAAATGCATTACTATTTATGGTTGTTTTTCTTGGCTAAAAACATGGTCGTTTTTTTTCGGCTAAAAATGCCTTACTATACATGGTCATTTTTTCCGGCTAAAAACGCCTTACTATATATGGTCGTTTTTTTATTTAAAAACGCCTTACTATACATGGTCGTTTTTTTTCGGCTAAAAATGCCTTACTATACATGGTCGTTTTTTTGTTAAAAACACCTTAATATACATGGTCGTTTTTTTCGGCTAAAAATGCCCTACTATACATGGTCGTTTTTTTTCGGCTAAAAATGCCTTAATATACATGGTCGTTTTTTTCGGCTAAAAATGCCCTACTATACATGGTCGTTTTTTCACCTGACTATACATGGTTGTTTTTTTTGGAAAAAAATGCCTTACTATACATGGTCGTTTTTTTTTCGGCTAAAAACGCCTTAATATACATGGTCGGTTTTTTTTCGGCTAAAAACGCCTTGCTATACATGGTCGGTTTTTTTCGGCCAAAAATGCCTTACTATACATGGTCGGGTTTTTTTTGGCTAAAAACGCCTTACTATACATGGTCGTTTATTTCGGCTAAAAACGCCTTACTATACATGGTCGTTTTTTTGTTAAAAACACCTTAATATACATGGTCGTTTTTTTCGGCTAAAAACGCCTTACTATACATGGTCGTTTTTTTTCGGCTAAAAATGCCTTACTATACATGGTCGTTTTTTTGTTAAAAACACCTTAATATACATGGTCGTTTTTTTCGGCTAAAAATGCCTTGCTATACATGGTCGTTTTTTTCGACTAAAAACGCCTTATTATATATGGTCGTTTTTTTCGGCTAAAAATGCCCTACTATACATGGTCGTTTTTTTGTTAAAAACACCTTAATATACATGGTCGTTTTTTTCGGCTAAAAATGCCTTGCTATACATGGTCGTTTTTTTCGACTAAAAACGCCTTACTATACATGGTCGTTTTTTTCGGCTAAAAATGCCCTACTATACATGGTCGTTTTTTTTCGCCAAAAAAACCCTTTCTATACATGGTCGGTTTTTTTCACCTGACTATACATGGTTGTTTCTTTTGGAAAAAAACGCCTTACTATACATGGTCGGTTTTTTTTCGGCTAAAAACGCCTTATTATATATGGTCGTTTTTTTCGGCTAAAAATGCCTTACTATACATGGTCGTTTTTTTGTTAAAAACACCTTAATATACATGGTCGTTTTTTCGCTAAAAATGCCTTGCTATACATGGTCGTTTTTCGACTAAAAACGCCTTATTATATATGGTCGTTTTTTTCGGCTAAAAATGCCTTACTATACATGGTCGTTTTTTTGTTAAAAACACCTTAATATACATGGTCGTTTTTTTCGGCTAAAAATGCCTTGCTATACATGGTCGTTTTTTTCGACTAAAAACGCCTTACTATACATGGTCGTTTTTTTCGGCTAAAAATGCCCTACTATACATGGTCGGTTTTTTTCGGCAAAAAAACCCTTTCTATACATGGTCGGTTTTTTTCACCTGACTATACATGGTTGTTTTTTTGGAAAAAAACGCCTTACTATACATGGTCGGTTTTTTTCCGGCTAAAAACGCCTTAATATACATGGTCGGTTTTTTTTCGGCTAAAAACGCTTTGCTATACATGGTCGGTTTTTTTCGGCCAAAAATGCCTTACTATACATGGTCGGTTTTTTGGGCTAAAAACGCCTTACTATACATGGTCGTTTTTTTCGGCTAAAAATGCCTTACTATACATGGTCATTTTTTTCGGCTAAAAACGCCTTACTATACATGGTCGTTTATTTTATTAAAAATGCCTTACTATACATGGTTGGGTTTTTTTTGTTAAAAATGCCTTACTATACATGGTCTTTTTTTTGTTAAAAACACCTTACTATACATGGTCGTTTATTTTGTTAAAAATGCCTTACTATACATGGTCGGGTTTTTTTTTTTAAATGCCTTACTATACATGGTGGTTTTTGTGAAAAATGCTTTCCTATACATGGACGGGTTTTGTTAAAAACGGCTTACTATACATGGTCGTTTTTTACGGTAAAAAACGCCTTACGATACATGGTCGTTTTTTTTTGTGTGAAAATGCCTTACTATACATGGTCGTTTTTTTCGGCAAAGAACGCCTTACCATACATGGTCGTTTTTTTTCGGCTAAAAACGCCTTACTTTACATGGTCGTTTTTTTTTTTAAAACACCCTACTATATACATGGTCATTTTTTTCGGCAAAGAACGCCTTACCATACATGGTCGTTTTTTTTCGGCTAAAAACGCCTTACTTTACATGGTCGTTTTTTTTTTAAAAACACCCTACTATATACATGGTCATTTTTTTCGGCTTATAACGCCTGACTATACATGGTCAATTTTTTTTTTGTTAAAAATGTCACGAATGCGAGGTGGTGGTGGACCCCAAGAAGCAGGCAGGAGAGAGGAGCAGGTTGTACTGACGAATTGTATTTAATAAAACACAGAAAAAACTAAATCCAAAACAAAGTCCAAAGTATCAAACAAAATACATGACTGAAGATAAAAACTCAATAACAGAAACATGACAAACGGTAACAAACAAACATGACAGTGGCAAAAAGCTACAATGACCATACACTGAGTGGTTGGTTTTGGGTTTAGGGTTGGGATTGGTGTTAGGGTTGGGGGTTAGGGTCGGGGTTGGGGTTAGGGTTGTTGTTGGGGTTAGGGTTGGGGTTCGAGTTGGAGTTAGGGTTGGAGTTAGGGTTGGAGTATGGGATTAGGGCTGGGGTTTGGAGTTTTTTTTCGAACTACAAAAAAAATTATTAAATTTTAAAAAAATAATAAAAGGTTGTTTTTTCACAGTTTACATTGTGTTATTGAGATTGTAAAAATAAAATGTAAAGGATTTTTTTCTCACCAAATTGTTTCACGTGTTTTTGGGGGGGTTAGGGTTGCGGTTAGGGTTGTTGGGATTAGGGGTTGGGGTTAGGGTTTTTTTTTGTTGGGGTTAGGGTTGGTGTTTGGTTCGGGTTGGGGGTTCGGGTTGGGCGTTAGGGTTGTTGTTGGGGTTAGGGTTGAGGTTAGGGTTGGGGGTTTGGGTTGGTGTTTGGGTTGGGGTTAGGTTTGTCGGTTAGGATTGGGGTTAGGGTTGTTTTTGGGGCTAGTGTTGGTGTTAGGTTTGGAGTTGGGGTTGGGGGTTAGGATTAAGGGTTGGGGTTAGGATTGGGGTTGGTGTTAGGGTTGGGGGTTAGGGACGGGTTTGGGTTTAGGTTAGGGTTGTTGTTGGGGTTAGGGTTGGGGTTCGAGTTGGAGTTAGAGTTGGAGTATGGGTTTAGGGCTCGAGTTTGGTTTGGGGGTTAGGTTTGTAGTCCTTAAATTCCAATACATTACAATCGCTGTTCAAGAGGATGAGTATAGATAATTAAATAACAGTGCCGAAAAATCCTCAAACTACATCAATCCCCATACCGGGAGGCGAACCCGAGCTGTCTGGGTGAAAACTAGGAATCCTAACCACGATACCACCACAGGGAAAAAATGGGATTGGATCGTTGCACCTCACGAAGACGGCGATACCGCCACTTCTCCAATAGAGGACGCCAATTTCACACACACACACAAAAAAAAACCCTTCCATTGTGAATACACTATACTACAATTCCTATATTCCTATATTGCGAGCCACCACACAAAGAAACGCACTCCACGTTATCACTAATGAGAAGTGTAACACTTTATTTTTTCACCATCTTTTCATTTCCATGATTTTTAGAGTTTTGAATTGTATGTAAAAATTACTTGTTCTAAATATAATGAATACATGACAGCGATGAGTCCATGGAAGTCTCTCCAGACTCCATTCGACTTTTAACGTACATTACACGCAAAATAAAACAGTACGGAAGAAGCGTGGAACTGACAGCGGGAAGTAACGATTTTTGAAGGGCTCTGCCAATCAAACGTCGGTAAAGTGGATTTTTCGTTCGGATTTGGTCAAGTCGCAGTTGGCCGAATTCAAGCACACAATGCGAGTCAATACCCCATGGCGTTAAGGGAAAACAAATGTTTTTCGCATTTCGTCTGCGCTTTAGCAATACGTTCGAACGACTTTGTCAATGCGTTTCCACGACTTTGCAATATGTTTGAATGACTTTACAAATGCCTTCGCACAAGATAGCCACACCAAAAACGTTTACTCTACATTGGCAGTTCCTCGCGTCATCAAGCATCCCAAATCCAAGTTTAGTGTTTTTATATTTAACTGGACAAAAAAAACTCCCAAATTAAGATGAAATATGCATAAAAACAGCGTTCCGTTGAACAATGACAAGTACGGCGGCAACGTGCGCAAAGTTTCAACCAAGTGAGGAACGAATTTGAAACAAGTGAGGAGAGTTACCAGTGTTAAAAAAAGAAGAACAAATATATATTTTTTATTTACACTTTGACACAACTGGGTGTCTGTCACAGTTCATAGATGTGGAAGGAGCTGTCACTGAGCTGTCCGCTGAAGTGGACGCTCACCGTGCTGTAGTCCACCATCTTCAACTTCTCAAAGAAGAAGACTTCGGATGCTCTGGGCTTGGTCTGGAGGTCCATCTCGCTCAGGTTCAACGTCTGCTTGAGGACCACCACCTCCGCCCCTTCCTCCTTCTCCCCCTCCTTGAAAGCCAGCCAGCCGTAGATTAAGTAGGTGGCCGCTTTGTCCACAGTGAAGATGTGATGTTGCCTTTGTTCGTTAGTCTCTAAGGAGAAATTGGAAAAGACACGTCAGTGTTCGCCACACTGCTAAATGCTCCAAATGGAAACGGAAGCATTACTTTGGACCGAACACGTGACGTTAACTTTGAGTCTTCTGCTTGCTGCTCCGGCGTCCTGCAAACAGACATGGAGGCAAATAATGTCAGTTCTTTCTATTGGCGACATTATTGCTTAACAGTTAGCTCACTACCTACCTACCTACCCACCCACCGGTCCGCTAAAATGATACACAGTGACTTGGTCAGAAACAAGCTTGTCATGATAAGCCCACTAAAGCGCCTCACCTGATTGCTGATGTTCATGTGAAGGAGGAATCCGGCGGCTGTTACTGCAGCCCCGAGCAGCAGCGCTCCAATCAGGGCGGCGGCGCATCCCATGCGCGCCCGCCCCTTGGTTGCACCCGGCTTGATGTGCGCAGCCTCACCCGGCATGGCGAACTCTCCCAAGCGTGACTCCTCTCCTGCCTGATGCTCTTCCATCGGCACTTGCGTTGACACTCATGCAGGTTGCAGGTGTTTATAAAGGGTGTGACAGCCGGTCGCCCACACCAACACACTCACATGCGACATGGTGTACAATTAGCAGGAGGCCTTGTTGGGCAATAGAAAGCAAGAGGGAATACATGTCCGCCCCTGCAAATCTCACAAGTTATGATAAAGGCCCACAAGCACAGCGTCGCCGGTCCCAAAGGTTTTTACGACTTAATTGGTTGATGACGGAAAGCTCTTCTCAAACTGGTGCACGGCCAAACGGAAATTACTTGGCTGTACTTTTTTCTTTTACACACTTTCATTGTTGTTACATTTACAAGAGTGACGCCTTTTCTGTTTGCATCTTGTGGTAGTGCAAGATTAAAAAAATAATATAAAAAAGGCCACTAAGTATTGCGTAATTTAATAAATGATTCCTTTTTCGGAACCGATGGAAGTACAGCAATCCCCAAATATATATTTTTCAAACGAACCCCATATGTATGTTATTAATTGAGAAAAACAAAAACAAAGGACACATTCGTTATAATTCTCATTATATTTAGTTCGGTTTTAAATGTAAGCTGTAACTTAAGTACAGTATTCCTTTTTAAAAGCATTTTAATTTTAATGACAACAATGTTTAGTTTTTTACAATTGTACTTTGTAGTTTTGAGTTATTTCATTTGTTTTCATGAACAATAATACGTTTGCTCATTACACACGCCCTTTTCTAGAGCTTACCTGGAAAATTATGTGCATTTATTTGACAATCAATTTAAGACAAAACTCACTTAAACCCCATACAATAAATCTTGCGAGTGTTCGTGAAGTAGGAAATGTTGTTTTTGTTGTCAAGGATTGTTAAAGGTTGCAAAAGTTTGCAAAGACGTTTGCCAGACATTCACAAACAGTTTTAACGGATAGAGTTTTTCTAGTGGCAAAGTTTTTTTTAACATGTTCAAAATTTTAAGCAGACAAGAAAAAATATCTGGCAAATGTCTTTGCAACCTCGAACGAACCCTGACGATATACCAACGATCGGGCCATGCGCAAACAAACGTTCGCCGCTCAGTGAGATATGGACTTCATGTGGGGCATCGTCACTTTTGGCCTGCGTGTTTATGCAGCCGTTTGGAAAATTGGATGCGTGAAGACTTCAGCATGAGCCTCTTGAGAGTGACGACTGCTTTTGAAACCAAGGGGCTGTAGACAGTAAGTCTCAGGTGATATACTTCACACACTAGTCGTGACTTTTGGCCATCTGCTGTTCTTATTTTTCTGCATGGAAGTTATATACTGTATTTTTTTCCCTAGATGGTGACTTTGATAAATAGCCAAGTCGACGTCATCATACCTCTTTGACTGGTTTGCAGCAGGCAGGTGGTGGACGTAGTGCCCTGGTGCTGAGTACCGGGCCCTGTGGCACACCGTTTTTTTTTTTTCATTTAATGTCGACACCGCCACATTGCTTATCGGGAAAGCTGCTCTGCCGACGCTCACCATCTTCTCAGCAATGGTTTCCAGCATGGTGCTCCAAGCGGTCAGCAAGATTCTAACCAAGAACCTTTGGCTGCGAGGCAGATGTGCTAACCACCTGCGGCACCAGTGCTCAGTCTGGATTTTAAAATCAGCAGCATTTTCATGACGCTATTCCTTTTTGCTGTGACAAGCATTCATCTACAACTTCACAAGTCCGTCCAAATTACACCAGCATCAAGATTTGTGAAAAAGACGTGGTGGTTATTCGGTAGGCCCTAAACAAGCGAACCATGAAATGCGGCGTGTGACATTATAATAAGTGAACGTTCTTGCACACGGGGCGGTTTGCTATTAAACACAAAAGCACTTCGAGACATTCTTGCAGTGTCGCTCAAGCGCAACTGAACTGACTGAAACATAAATAAACCGGCGTCCCCTGCGAACTTTGACTCTCAGTGCCGCGTTTCAGTCCAAGCGTGTTTACCGAAGACGATATATCTGCACGATCTCGAGAGAAACTTCCTCCTACTTTCCTTTTTTCCGCTTTCTCCACACCTTTACGTCAACACCCACAGCTGTTGCGACTCCTTTGAAGTCTTCGCAGAGGTGAGGCGTGCAGGGTTTCGCCACTTTGTTTGCAGTTTTGCAGTTTTAGAGTTATCAGCTCAGCAATCTGAGGTTACGACAGTGTTGCTACAGTCTGCCGATTCGGAAGTACAGTACAGTACACTTCTAAGGTTGAACTAAATCCAAAACCGGAGGGGGATGGAGAGAGAACTTTGTAATTTCTAACAACACATTCCAACTCGCAAACGGTTCAGTAATCTGTAGAAAGTGGAGTAGACGTAATGCGAGCCTGAATATTTTTCTTTTCCAAGACAAAGTCAGCGCCCTGACTACAATGAGGCAGTTGATGACAACCGCCCCCCACCCACGCCTCCACATAGGCTCCCCCAAAAACTGACGTCATTTTGTGTTCGGGAGTTTGCGTCTGTGTGGAAGAGCGGCCGGAAGAGATTGATTTGGAGCTTGTAATGCCTTATTAATTACTTGCATGTTATTGTATGCCAAGCGCTTTTGCAATAGATTGATTCATCGATTGACCCCACGTATCAATAGAAGACAAGCTTGTTTCGTCACACTCAGCATGCTACCCATGTAGCAACCTTTGAGCCGGCCTTGAGGTCAATCGTTTTATGGCGGATGTTTGTGCGTGGGGCAAACATTACTGTACACTGATTTCTTTTTTCCAATGTATTGTTTGCAAAAGCAATGTAATAAACGGTGGCAATGCATTAGAAGATAGCGTAAACTGATCTGAAAATGGATGGATGGTTCTCTTTAGGTGATTGCTTGAGTGAACAGGTCTGGAGGTAATTCAGCTTGGGTGTGGTCAATAAAAATGAATTGAAAAGGCCACAGTAAAACCCCCAGTAAATTCATGATTTAACATGTGGGGCAAGTGCTTTTCACACAGGGTCAGGTGGATTTGAATATTTTTCTTTACATTTGTTTGATAATCATCAAACATTAAGTGAAAGGAAATGATGCAATTGCTATTTTTTTTCCAGAAGGGATCATATACCGGTACTTTATCTGTTCGTCCATCGATCCATCTGTTGTTGTAGCACCCACTAGCTCTCAAGAAATTCTGATGTTTTTGAAGAACCAGTTTATCTTGTTCACTCATAAGCAAGCTCTAGTGTTGTTGCTGTAAGATTGCCGTCAGTGCATGGTGACGTTCGTCCGGTCGTTTCGACTGCCATTTCAAAAAGGAGTTTTTGTGTACCGATACTTGGACCGGGATGCCGCAGTGGAATTTTTTTGCATCTAATATGCTTTGTCTGTGGCACCACACAGATTCCCATCGGAAAGCAGGCCATGTGTTATTATTGGCCTTGTGCCCGAAATGACTGGTAACAGTGACAAACAAGTAATAACACCTCCACTAAAGCCAGGGTGTTATCAAAAGTCTACAGAAACGTGGGCACCTCATCCAAATCGTCTTAGAAACATGTAAGCTCATAATTGTATACAGTATTAACAAATCCATGTGGAGAAATTGGACGTGGGCAAAGCAAAAAGCCATTACAGTGCAGGTTGACTTTGAGGTAGCTAAAGTATTTTTCATCCAAACCTGTTTGGCAACAAAGTAATATTTTTAAACTGTCATCATATTACAAATTAGCACAAAGGAAAAAGCATTTGATTTTCACACAAGTCCAATTGAGATTGAAAAGCCATTTACAATCCAGGGCGATTGTGTCTGGAATCAGACAAAGTAAAAAAAAAAAAAAGATGTTATCATTATATAAGTTAACACAAAAGCTAAATCGCAGCGATGTTGAACATGGACAAGCTGAAAGAAATGATTTCAATGCTTGGGAAACTGAATATGTTTTGTCCAAGGCTGCTGAGAAATAAGTCTTCTTAATATAGTCATGTTATAAGTGGGCTCAACAGTTAAAAGAATTTGATTTGGATTTAGTGGAAAGGTTTGGGCAGATGAAAAAAAAAAACAGGTACGTAGCAGTGCAGGTCTGCATTCAGATAACTAAACTATTTTTGTCCAAACCTGTCTAGAAGCAGATAAGCTAAAAAAAAATTGATTTGCCCAAGGCTTGTCCCATCCATCATGAGAAATCTTGCCGACATTGGGCATGGGCCATGGGGGAAAAAAACATTGCGATGCAGGTCGGGCAGCAAAAGCATTTTATTTATGTATTTTTTTGTACACACCTGTTCATGTCGACAAATAGACAGGCTAATTATTGCATTATTGCGTGTCAGGTGGAAGTGAGTGTTACACCAGCGATGGTGACTGACGCAAGCATACTTTCACTTTGGCATTCATTGTTGTATACAGTAATGTTTAACTAACTTCCACAGATGAAGAAACCCGAGACCGAGTCTCGATAGTGACACAAATAATGCGACGTGTCACACAAATATGTTCGAACAAACAGCCGTCAATGAGGTCGCTTTCTAATATACATCTCAATGAAAGATTGATTGATAGAGGAAATAACCTACTTCACTAGTCTCGCAGTTATTAACAATAATTAGCTTGCTTCCTTAGATGGGATATAGGCCAACTAGATTAAAAAATAATAATAATACATGAAACTTTTAGGTCAATAGGCATACCAGTAAATATATGAATGTTCATTATCTGGCTAACACAGCTACATGGAAGTTAGCCAGATGGATTAATGAGCTACAACGGCAAGCTAAAATAGCAAAGTAGAGAGCTGAGCTAAATACTTTTCCACAGTATATTAACATACAAAGATAGATATGCTAAATGGTTAGCTAACACAGATAAATAAGTTAGCTACATACTAAAAGGAAGCTCACCGGCAAGCTAAAATAAATACGTACCCATAAATACGCAGGAGCATAAATAAATCACGAGCTAAAATAAATAGACGAGCAAATAATTGTTCGATAGGCTAATTAGCTAGCTGAAATTGATGCATCAACATGCCAGTTAAGATAGATATCCGAACTAGCTGGCTAACAGCTTGGTAAAAGTTAGCGACATGGACTATTTAAACCATTTTGCATTTTAGACAGCACTGGACACTCGTGGATCTTTCCCAGCCAATTTTCTAGACGTTCCCACATCCTTGAGTTTGCCTTGACTGACCTCCTCAAGGCGTTTTGGGTTTTCCTGGTTTCTTCTACCCTGGGGGTTCAAGGATAATATCTGCCTGCACATGTTTGAAAGAAGTTCCCACAGTGTTTGTCTAATCTGTATCATTTGGTAATTTTCCACAGCTCTAGTGCAAGTACTGGTACACGCTTTGTAGGTTGAAAAAGCTTTGGATTCTATGGGTTGCTGTGCTTGTGTTTTTCCATGTTTCTGTTGCGTCGACTGACTTCATGTTTGAGATGATGCTACAGTTTGTGGTGGGTATAAATTTTGAGCACTATATTTGATTTAGAATTAGAAACGCTGTCCTTTCCTTTCCTTGTTAGTAACATTGTAGAGTATTACTTGAGCATGTTTTTTTAAAACCTTCCATTTATGTTTATGGATTAAAAAAATATGTTTTTACGGTACGGTATGTTATACTTTGTGGGCAGGGTGGCCAGAGGTCAGCATACCCCACATTCCCCCAAAAATGTTTCTTAAAGAGGAACCACAACCTTGCCCAAGATGTCAAAACTTGTATTTTAAATATCATAAAATATGTATATTTTATCATCTTTATAGTATTTATTTTAAGGAATGCCTTTTAAACATCAGACCCTCTCGCTTACTCTGACTGACCCCCACTCACCCATTTTTAATATGCTTATATTTATGTTTTATAATTAATATTTATTGATATACTTTTTGTTCTACCTTTCATAATTTTGCTGCTGCAAATTGGGAATTTCTCCATTGTGAGACAAATAAAGTTTTTCTTATCTTATCTTACGTTGGCAGCCATTTGTAACCTCTGTCTTTTTAAAGTGTGAATGTGCCATATTTGACATTGGTTGGTTCTAAATCCAGCCACATTATAGGTATAAGAGGGTGTGCACACTTGTGCAACCACACTCTTTCAGTTGAGATCTTTTTTTTCTTTCCCTCTCCAATAGATTTTTTTTTCAATTGAGCAGTCCAGGATAAAAAAAAAGCCACACTAAGAATACATTTTAAAATCATTCATCATATTCTTCATTTTTTTTTATTTGGTAATTGTACCAGGGTGTGTAGACTTTTTATATCCACCATGCATTTTATTTAGGAAATGTAGTGGAGTAAAAGTAAATATTGCCAGGAATATAAATAACAATTCGAACTACAGATATGTTAATTCTTCTTAGGTACGCTAACAAAGTGTTTGTACTCTGTTGCATCATAAGACTGGCTGCTGTTTTTGTTAGCAACTGGGCTCCTCTATTTGACGGAGGCTTTTATTTTTAGTCGATGATGCAGCCGGACACTATTTAAAGAAATCGGGTGGAATGAACAAAAGTCTCTATCGGCTTGTCCAAGGTCTTCAGAACTCACAGCGTCCCCCCAGCAGGTAGCTGAGGCCCACCGTCACGTTCTTGATCTTAAAGCGTCCGGTGGATTGTAGGTCCAGCTCGGCTTTGTCTCCGGCCCGCAGGTAGGCAACGGCGTGGAGCGCCTCGCAAGCCTCGTGCCGGCCCGCCAGGCGGAAGGCGCACAGTGGGGCCGCCCTGCCTGCCGCACGTAGCCTCAGTGTACCGCTGGCGCCCCGCTCCAGGCTCCGGAAGCACACATCTGCGTAGAGGACGTAGGGTCCGGCGCAAAGCACCGCGATTTTACTGTGCCGCTCGTCCGCCAGGTGCATCTGGTGGCTGCTGCGGACGTTGTCGAAGCGCAGCGTGGCGTTACCTAAAATGTCTGCCGAGGGTCAAGAAAACACAGACAGGACACAGGAGGTTATGTGATTTTGTGTGGTACGATTCCAGATTGTTAATCTGTCGATCAATCAAATCAGATTTTACATAATCACATTGTAATTCAGTTGCATGACAGACAATAATACTGAAATACTTTTACCCCCACCCTCCCAATAATACAGTACATGTGGAATGCTACTGGATCACAGAAAACCCATCTTGAGTAGATTTACTTTATTTTACTTTTACAATTTTAATCCACCCATTTGACAGTTAACGATGTTAAAATGATACCAACACTGCCAGTGAATGTTATTTCCATTGGGGGTTTGAGGAGGAACCCCAAATCATAAATCATTCGGAATACAGACTATGGCAGCTCTTACAGTTACCACAGCAGTTGATTGACAGCCGGTGTGTGACACTGACTGTTCACCAAGTGGCAAACGAAACATCAAAATCTGCTGACTCACCTGAGATCACATCAAACTGGATGTGCACGTCGTCTCGTGAGGCCTGTGAAGGAATAAGGCACAAGTTTGATTTCATTACGTAAAACGTCCCACCTACACGTTTAATGGAAGAACCACAGATCCGTACAACATTCGTGGAAACATCTTGGGCTTTTTTTTTGTTATGTTTCTGTGTATTATTTGAAAGGTCATGCCACCACCAAAACAAAAACTGTCCGAGAGTCCTAGTGAGCTGATTCATAACCGAAGAGAGAGTGGAACACACCCACACATTGAGTCAGCTGGGTCAGCAGTCCCTTCTGACTTCTAGTGGAAGTCTCCGCTGAAATGAGGCATGAGGACAAATTGTGCCGGTAAATCTGCGCCCCCTTCTTCTGATCTTCTTCTGTTCATAGACAACAACATATTCTCAGGCAGGGGCGCCCAAAATTTTTCGATCAACCAACCTCCTGAGATTCGACCCAGTCACCGCCCACTCACGTACACACGCAAGCCATTATGAGCAACAGCCTGACGCTGAGTCACACGACACAATTTTGCTGTCTGGTAACGATCGTAGCTCACGCGTACCGTTTTAAAATGCGTCTCTCGGCCCTCCAGATTCCCATTCTTGGCCTGTCACCTCTGTGAATTGTACAACACAAACTCTGAACGAGAACAATGATGACGATAAAAGATATTGCGCAACAACTTGAATCACAAGCTGCAATTGCACACTGCTGAGCGTGAACAACTTTCGTTGACGCAGTCTCACGTCACAGTAGGCTAAAGATGAGTTATTTGATTTTCCTTTTAAAATAATTTTTGTGAAAGTGAGACTGATAGACTGATTAGGGTGTAGTGTGCATTAACACAAAAAATATTTAACTAACATGCACAGAGACACAAATGTATTTTTTGTTCCCCCCTCCCCTCTCGACCACGGATCGACTTGGGACCAGTCCTTGATCTCCTGGTCGATCGCGATCGACGAATAGGCACCCCTGTTCTAAGGCATCTGAACAGGGGTGTGTGGACTTTTTATATCACGGTCAGTACTTGTTTGTGTTGGGTGACGATGTACGCCACTAGCATTAGAGTTTAATGTTGGTACTATTTTGTGTGGAGGGATACCATGTTCTGGGGTGTATGTAAATAAAGGGGGTGGAGCTTCCCTGCAGTTCGCTTCTGGCAGTGAAGGTGCACTGTGGCACGCCAGGTGTTTAGCGACTCAGTGATAGCGACCACACAAAGAAAAATAAGAATCGTCTCCTGTCTTGTGCTTCGAACCGAGTGTAGTCACCAGCAATGATACCTACACATGAACAGCGAGGACTTCCGCAGCAGAAGGATCAACAGGTTATGGGCCCAGGTGGGTTCCAGGCACAGCGCGCTCCATGGGAGAGGATTACCGCCGCGATTTGACGGAGATGAGGCCCGCTATCACATCTGGGAGGCGAGGTTCCTAGCATACTTGAAAACCATCGGGCTAAAAGATGCTATCCTCGGGTGTGATGTAGCTACGGGATCCAGCGAACAGGCCGCAACAGAAACCGTGTGGAAAAACGAACTGGCATATGCTGAACTGTGCGGCTGCTTGGATGATAAAACACTGACACTCATCCTGTATGAAGCACCAGAAGATGGTAAGAAAAGTCTGGAAATATTGAGACGCCATTTTGAGTCCAAGAAAAGCCGCGAATTGTCGGGCTGTACACAGAGCTAACCAATATGCTAATGGATAACGGCGAGGAGCTAGCGGGCTATCTAGCACGTGTCGAGAAGCTAGTGGCCGCGCTACAAAGAGCTAAAGAGAACCTAAGTGATGCACTATTGGTGGCTATGGTGTTGAAAGGACTCACTGATGAGTACAACCCATTTTCTGTGCATGTGACTCAAACGAGGGAAGTGTTAACCTTTGCTGAATTCAAGACTAGGCTGAGAAGTTTTGAATGCACCCTCCGCTACCGAAACAGGCCCAGACCAGATGAAGTAATGACCGCCAAGTCATACAAGCGAAGCCCAAAGAAAAGACAAGAAATACGTCTTCAATGGAGAATGCTTTATTTGTGAGAAAGTGGGGCATAAAGCAAGAGACTGCACGAGTAAGGATAAGAAACCACACAAGCGAACGACAAAAGCTGATAAGAACAATAAAGTGGCTACAGTTATGGACGATTCGGAAAAAGTTTTCCGTGGCAGAGACCAAGCCAAATCTTCGAGGGAAGAAGAAGAAACATTATTGCTCCGGGTGAGTGAATGGCGACCCAAGGGAGCGCAGCAATATGGACTACTCGTGGACAGCGGTGCTTCTGCCCACATAATCACCGACAAGACCGCATTCATCCGATTTGATGAAAGTTTCCGCCTAAAGATCACATCATGCAGCTGGCTGATGGAAGACGGATCACCGGAAGTGTCGAGAAGAAGGGGACGCGCAAATCAAGCTGGCCGACAGCAGTGGACGAGTAGTGAGTGTCAAGCTCACAAATGCTCTCCTCATCCCAGAATACCCGCAGAATATCCTTTCCGTGGATGCAGCAACTTCGAAAGGAGCGAAGTTCAACTTTGCGAAGAATGACAACAAAATGATTCTTTCAGATGGGACAATATGCAAGATGATTGTAAAGGACCGTATGTACTATCTTGACATTGTCACAGAAAATTCTGAATGCAGTGAGGACTCCTGCAATGCATCTTTAGACATGAAAACATGGCATGAGATAATGGGCCATTGTAACTATGGTGATATTGCTAAGCTTGAAGCTGTGGTAGAAGGTATGAAAATTAGTAACAAAACTAGACCTAACCAGTGTGAAACCTGTATTCAAGGGAAATTCACCCAGAATAGAAACAGGAAAAGTGATGTGAGAGCTAAAGAGCCATTAGGGCTGGTACATACAGATCTAGGTGGGCCTATTGACCCAGAGTCATTCGACGGGTACAAATATGCCATCACTTTTACTGATGACTTTTCTGGAGCTGTTTTTGTATACTTTCTCAGGAACAAAAACATGGCAGTCGAGGCTACAAAGCAGTTCTTGGCAGACACAGCACCATATGGTAAAGTGAAGCGAATGAGATCGGATAATGGGACAGAGTTTGTTTCAAAAGAATATCAATCTCTACTTGAGATAATATGATAAAACATGAGAGATCAGCGCCCTACTCCCCACATCAAAATGGGACAGCAGAGAGGAACTGGCGCACATTGTTTGAGATGGTCAGGTGTATGCTGATAGAATCAGGCTTACCCAAAGAGCTATGGCCATATGCAGCCAGAACAGCAGCAGTTATACGGAACAGATGTTACTGCGAAAGAACAGGGAGACTCCTTATTTCCTTTTCACAGGAAAAAGACCAGATTTGTCAAAAATGAAAAAGTTTGGTTCAGAATGCATGGTGTATGAGCAAAACAGGAGAAAACTAGATCCAAAGGGCAAAAGGGGATCTTTGTTGGTTTTGACCGTCATTCACCTGCTTATTTGATTTATTTTCCAGAGACAAACAAAGTTCAGAAACACAGACTGGTCCACTTCATCACAAAGACCGTGACTGAGAGTGAGACGCAGACCGAGAAGACCCAACTGGAGGACCACTATGTAGAGTGGGTAACTATGCCTAAAGCAAGTCAGTTACAGACGGAATATGTAGGAAAAGATTCTGACACTGAACCAGAGCTTAAACCTGACTGCGACACGGACTCAACCAATGGTAATGAGACTCCTCGCACTTCTGGTAGAGAAAGGAAGACACCAAAATATTTAGAGGATTATGAATGTGTGATAAAAGGCAATGAGATCACAATTGATTACTGCTATAGAGCAACAGTGGGATTGCCACAAACATTCTACGAGGCAATGGCATCGCCAAAGTCAGAAAAGTGGAGAAAGGCGATGATAGATGAGATGACTTCTTTTAAAGAGAATGACACTTTCACCCTTGTGCCATTACCGGAGGGTAGACAGACAGTGGGGGAAGGTGGGTGTATGCTTCAAAGGAGGATGACAAAGGCAATGAAACATATAAAGCGAGATATGTAGCCAAAGGGTACAGTCAGAGAGAAGGACTTGACTATTCTGAGACATTTTCACGACCGCTAATCTGACATCACTGCGACTACTGATGCAGCTTGCTGCACAGTATGAGTTGCTGTTAAACCAAATGGACGTGAAGGCAGCATACTTACATGCACCTATTGACTGCGAACTATACATGGATCAACCTGAAGGTTTTTGTGTGAAACAAAGGGATCGTGTACAACTTGTGTGTAAGTTAAACAAATCCATATATGGCCTCAAACAGTCTGGGAGAAATTGGAACATGATGCTTCATGAGTTTTTACTTATGAACGAGTTTGTACAGAGTCAAGCAGACCACTGTATTTACACCAAAATGTCTGACAAAGAAAAAGAAATTTTGTTAGTGTGGGTCGATGATATCATTGTGGCTGCCAGCAATGAGAGGTGTTTATGCGAGATCAAAGAGAAACTCAAGAGTAAGTTTAGGATGAAAGATCTCGGATGCCTCACTCATTTCATTGGGATTGATTTCAAGCAAAATGTGGGCTCAATCACATTGAACCAATCCAGATATATTGAGAAAATATTGGAAAGGTTTGGCATGTCTGAATGCAAAGCAAGAGCCACTCCAAGTGAAATCAAATGTGACCTGGCTCCAGAAGGGGACAAAACTGATCAGAGGAAATATAGAGCAATGCTGGGCAGCCTCATATACATCATGACCTGCACTAGACCTGATATTAGCTGGATTGTGAGTAGACTATCTCAGTATATGTCTGATCCAAGGAAAAGCACTTGACAGCATTAAAACAGGTGTATAGGTAACTAATGCAATGTTAGTGTATGTGGCGCCATCGAGTGGGGGTGTTGGGTGACGATGTACGCCACTAGCATTAGAGTTTAATGTTGGTACTATTTTGTGTGGAGGGATACCATGTTCTGGGGTGTATGTAAATAAAGGGGGTGGAGCTTCCCTGCAGTTCGCTTCTGGCAGTGAAGGTGCACTGTGGCACGCCAGGTGTTTAGCGACTCAGTGATAGCGACCACACAAAGAAAAATAAGAATCGTCTCCTGTCTTGTGCTTCGAACCGAGTGTAGTCACCAGCAATGATACCTACACATGAACAGCGAGGGACTTCCGCAGCAGAAGGATCAACAGTTTGTCTTTGTAAGTTGAGGGGTTCGTTGTTTTTAGTGGATAACTCTACTTTACGAATGACAAAAGGAGAGATGGAATCCTGTAATACAGTTTATGAAAATGGAAAAAAAAACAACGTCTGTACCTCCGACGGGATGAACGAGAACACACCTTCTTCCGGTAACGAAATCACTTACTGCTTTTCTTCAGCCAATCAAATGCAAGCAACATAAAATGGTTCCGCAATTATTAAACAGAATATAATTTAGGTAACTGTAACAAAGGAATATCATGCTCAAATATAAAATGATAATAATTAATAACTTAGTATAAGCTTACACTTTTAGATAGCTCAAAGGGTTCAGTCAGTTCTTCTACTTAAACCGTTTCTTCTACCTAAGTACAGTCGGGGTACTTTTGCCACCTCTACGTGAACTGAAATCATCCTGCTATACAGTATAGGTATTTATGAGGCGATGGTTTGTGTTACTCACCAGCTGCTGCAGATCCCAGTAAGCGTAGAGTGTGACTGCCAGGCAGGCGACCACCAGCAGGCTCTGCGCCGCTAATACCACCACCACGCTCGTCAGCCTCTTGGCGGTGCGCGCCCCCACCTGCTTAGCCAGATCGCCTTGTTCAGCATACATCCTTCTCCACTTCCTCCTCGTCTGCATCCGAGCTCAGAAGTGAGGCGTCTTTTTAAGGCGCACGGTAAGGGATGACAGGAAACACGTGTGTTCTGTGTAATGTTATGTCAATAAACCAGAACGTAGAATTCCTCCTCCACAGAGAGGCAATCGGACCTTGATGGAAACTAGACAAACACAAAAGTTATCATGTTTAAAAGCTTCATTTTGTTGGATGCTTGGTTCACCTCGGACAGAAAAGAAAAACAAGTATTGCATTTGCATATCGAATCAAGGCCAAATTAAAGGCGCTTGTTAACTCATGACAATACAAGATGTGCTCCACCATGATGAGAATATCCTTGAGTAAAGTTACAGTTGTCTCAGTTCGTGGAGAAATAGCAAAGTACCTATTGTTTGTTCAGGGAGGTGTCTTGGTCTCATTTCGGAGGGCCTGACGAAAAGCGTGGGATGCAAACGAGAGAGAATGTTTTTCTATGTCACTTAGAATTTGCATATGTTCCCCATAAAAGTTCGGCATGGAGCACAGAAGTCGAGTTTCAGTTGGAGAAGTGAACAGTGAGTGTCTTCATCGATAACTGAGCTCCCTGACAGCAGCAGACAATCTCTTACTGAGTCTGTTTTTCCAACTTGTTCGAGGCATATCTCTGACAGATCTTGACTTTTGTCTGAACCATATCGGCCAGGGGTGTCAAACTCATTTTTTTTGTTCCGGTCCACTTTGGAGTTACGGCTTCTCTCGGAGGGCCCGATGCAAAATCTCAGTTATTTATTACCCATGACAATTTGACATTTCGGTACAGATTTCAGCGCGGATCATGAAAGTTGACAATTTTAGAGTGTTCAATCAGCCTGCCACGCATGTTTTTTGGAATGTGAGAGGAAACCGGAGTACCCAGAGAAAACCCACGCCGGCCCGGGGAGAACATGCAAACTCCAAATAGGGAGGCCGGAGCTGGGACTGAACCTCTGCACTGTGAGGTCAACGCGCTAACCATTGGACCACCGGGCCGCAATATGCTTTTTAAAACCCCCTTAAAAAAACATTTTTGAAAAGATCTCTTAAAAAAGATGCACCATGGGACGGGCATGAACAATGATTCTCAATACACAGCGAGGACAAGGATGCTGCCTGTATTGTATTGTGTGGACATGCAGCGGCATGTCAACAGGGTTGCGGTCGCGCTGAGGTCGGTAGAGTGCCTGCGGTTTGAGTAAAACACCTGCTGAGTACAAACGAAACAGGTGTTCGAAATGAATGTGGGAAAGGACCTGTCGCTGGCTTTTAAAACTAACCCTTCGCCCCCGCCCCCAAAAAAAAGAACTGAAGCTTTCACTGCATAAATGTCAACATGGAGCGCAATGTGTCACGACCACAAGACTTTGAACCTCGAGGAAAAAAAAGAAAGTGTTTCTAGTGATACAGTGTGCAGTCAAGTGCAAGTCTTCGCAGCGTTTCACTTTTTATTCCCCCCACTTTTGGTTACAGCTTTATTCCAATGAGGAATACACTTTTTTTTCCCCCCAATGGCATCTGAATGGATGCAAAAGTGCTGCTTGTGTGTGTCATCTCCGGTGTTCTTAAAACTGTCTGGGCTCTGCGGAAGGAAAATAGCTTAATGTTGCAAAATCAAAAATGTCTATGGAGTATCAAAAAAAAAAAAAGAAGAAGAAAGGGTGTTGCAATTTGTCAAATTCCGGTTGGCGATTTTCTTTTTAAGAGATGGCCATTATGTTGGGTGCTGGCGTCAAATAGTGTGGAAGTCACCCGTTGAGAATGTATTTTTCCACAATTAACATTTGATTCAAATAGTATCTACTTTTGGTTTTAGAGCCGCAAAGAGAAGAACAACAACATAAAAGGAGAGCGGGAACTTGTGACAAGTGCGGGCGGTGACTTCAGTGTCACAACAATCTCCCGAAAAACATCTTAAAAATGTGACAACACCAAGTCTCCAAAGAGCTAGTGTGGGAAGTGTTCTTTGGTGTGATGAAAACACAAGTGCCGGAAGCCCAGACTTCAACTCAACCCGAAATAAAATGTTCACCGGAAAAAACAACAGACTGGTGAAATTAATGTTTTGTTTAATTTTGAAGATGAGCCCCCCCCGCCCCCTTCACTGTTCAAGTCTGTGATGTCAGTAGCTTAACGGCACAGTATGGCGACTTTCCTCTCACTCACACACAAACACACACAAAATTCAGCAATATTATTATTATTAACACATGAAGTGTGTCTATGGTACTTCATTTAAATATGTACACTTGTCTTTTTTTTTTTTTTTTTTTTGTCACCACTCTGACAGCAATCACAATGGC
The DNA here is from genome assembly GCA_026261675.1 of Hippocampus mohnikei. Classification (NCBI taxonomy): domain Eukaryota; kingdom Metazoa; phylum Chordata; class Actinopteri; order Syngnathiformes; family Syngnathidae; genus Hippocampus; species Hippocampus mohnikei. The sequence continues at coordinate 11,973,445 of JAKGUB010000332.1, read as the reverse complement.
GGCTGGTCGGCACATTTCCTCCTTCCTCGGACCTTCTCCTTAAGAAGTCCCGTATGTCCGCCAAGAGGAAAAAAAAAAAGTAAGAAAAGAGGTGAGTTCCACCCTGTAAACCCTGCCCCCCCCCAACCCCTCCCACCAAATCAGGGGTGTGGCAGGTTAATGCGGTCCTCCACCAACGTGTTGTCGGGGCCGTGGGCCTCGGTGCACTGCTTGACGGCGGCCATCACGGCGGCCAGGCGCCGGTCCAGAGCGGCCAGGTGCGGCTCTGCCAGGACGGGTCGGATGGGGTCGAACGCCAGCGCCTGCCGCATGGCTGCACTCAGGGCGCCGCCCCGCAAAAGGTTGAGCCGGTTCCAGGTGGACACCCGGATCCTGCCCAAAGCCGTGGTGGCGTATTAATTTTTTTTGGGGGGGTGGGGAGAAAGATAGGAAAAGCTAGAGTTGAAGGCTGTACTCACATGCAGCACTGGTAGAGCGGCGCCAGGATGCTACGCTCGTCCAGAGCGGCATTCCCAAAGCTGAAAAAAGAAGTAAGATAGGTAAGATAGGACACAATTTAATGGGTTTGTGCTTGTTGTGATTTTTTTTCCCGCTGCCCGTTGGAAGCAAAGCCATTTTCAACACCGTGTATCCTGAACAGGGTCGCAGGGAGTTGCAGGAGCCAATCCCAGCTGACTTGGGGCGGAATGCAGACTACACCCTGAACTGGTCGCCGGTCAGTCGCAGGGGACATATAGCCATTCCCAACCACAATGTCACTTTTACCCGTGTCAATGACAGCATAACATTTATTTAGAGGAGGGGTGCCCATTACGTCGATCGATTGGTAGATCGGTAGATCTCATTGTCACAAAAAGTATTAAACAATTAAATTAAAATAAAGCAGGTAAATCTTTAACCTACGGTGGTGTGTGACCTGCGTCACAGCAAGTTGTTAGCGCTCAGCAGTCTGCAATTGCAGCTTGTGATCAGATCAAAGAATAGGAATCTAGAGGGCCGAGGGAAGCATTTTAAAATGGTACGTGTGAGCTGCGATAGTTAACAGGCTGCAAAAGTGCGCCGCGTGCCACGGTGATGTATACAAAGCGTATCGCTAAGAATCCAGAGTCAACTTGGTCACCCTCCCACGGAGGGTTGCAGTGCAAAGAGTCGAGGAGCGAGTGCGAACCTCTTGGCGTTGTCCAGCAGGATGAGCATGCTGGCGCCCCCGTCATCCTGGAAACTCTCATAGTGATGGCGGTCGGCGTTCCCGATCAGATAATCGAAGACGGCCGTGTCGATGACGTCCAGTAAACGCGGTCCCGCGTCGTACGGCGCCATCTTCTTCACCGCGGAGCAGTAGCTCTCGTCGTACTCCCACCTATGAAAGAACGACGAAAAATCATACAATGACAATTTTTTTAGGGCACATTACACAGTGCTCAAGAACATATCCCAGCCGTCTTCCTGTTTTTCTGGAAGAAATGTTTCGTGAGATGAAAATACTTTGACCGTTTTTCCCCCCAAAAGATTGGAATTCAACACTTCTATTTTTATATTACAAGTAATGAAAGGCCTTAATTTAAAAAACAATAGAAGCTAGTTCATTTTTGTTTTGGTATTTTTTTTTAATTTATTATTATGATGAAATATTAATTTTCTTTGTAATGCAGTGTAATATTGACATACTTCATATCATATTTTATTTGAGGTATTTTTAATGTATTATAATAGTTTATTAAATGTAACAATTTTTTAAAATTAGGAATTGCAATATCTCTTCAATATTAAATGTATTTACTTTATGGTTCCATTGGTTTTCTTAACTTCCAACAAGGTGTCCATTTTAGTTTTGGTATTTTTTTTTTTAGAAGGTTCCCCTCTCTTGTGTCAAAGCCCCACCTGGCAAGCTTGCCCTCTCGGTACGTTCGTCCCCAGGGGTGTCGGTGCTTCTGCAGCGGCCACACGTCGGGGAGCCACAGTGTCAAAGATCCCTCCATGACGTCGCCCTGGCCGCACGCTGGCTCGCTCTCCCGGCAGTAGTAGCACTTCCCGTAGAAGCACGTGTTGTTCCCCTGCGTCAGGAAGGTGCTGAGCAGTTGCTCGCTGGCAACCGGCTTGATCTCTGTGCGCAAGTTCACGTGCCTTCCCACCACCAGGGGCGCTCTCCGAAAGCCCAGGATCCTATAGCGGATGGACGTTGAGGTGAACGCGGTCGTTGCCGTGACGATAAGCTCGACTGACGCACCTGTCCAGGTGAAAAGCGGCCACCTCGGCGTTGTGACGGTCGTAACCGGCGTATGGCTCCCCTTCCACCACGTAGTCGCGACTGTATCTGCCAGACGGGAACAACAAAACAGCTTTGTGAGCCACTAGCACACACGGCAGACACTATATATCATAGTGTGTTTGTGATAATAAGCCAAAAAAAAAAAAGAAAAAGGACGACATTAACTATAGAACGACAAATGTGTCAAGCGATGCCAAAGAAAAAATGGTGATAATAAGCACAGAACTACGAACATTGTGATGAAGACGCGGAAACAGAAAAAAAATGTGAGTCCCAATGAGCCAAAGAAAAAAAAAGGGCGATATCACAGGAGAACTGCGTCAGTCATAAGCTTGACAAAAGCATGCCAGACAAAAAAAAAATGTGTCAGTGAAAACAAGACAAAGTGAAAACTGTCAATCATAAACCTAGAAGTCGAAACGTTAGTCATAATAGGAAAAGTTGTGACGATAAATCATAAAATAGAAAGCGCAATCATAACCATATAACTAAAATGGCTGTCAGAAAATAAGGAAAATAGTAACGCTAACTGTCGAACTGAAAATATGCCAATCATAACCCTGATACAAATGGCTGTCCACAGAATTCAAAATGTGTCCGTGATAATAAGCCAAAATGAAAACTGGCAATAATAACCACAAAACTCAAACATGCGGCCGTAATAAGACAACAAAGAAGTGTTGATGAGTATAGAGCTTAAAAAAAAAGGTATAAGTGACAACTAGACAAAGAGACAAAGTTTGAACTAAGGCCAAGTTATCAGAAACCCCAAACAAAGATGATAAATAAATACAATAAATGTGTAGGTGATATGTCAAACAGAAAAAATGGACAATAAAACAATCAGAACATTTGAACAAACATTGGAAGTCATAATAGGGCAGAGATAATAAAAAATGCAGCTGAAGAAAAACAGCCAGTCATCCATCATGATCCGAAGGAAAAAAAAAATGGTGACCACGTCACAGAGCAATAAATGTGACGGTGATAAACAAAATGAGCCGTGGATGATGTCACTAACCTCTTGGGTTTGAAGACCACCTTCTGCCCCCCGTCCAGCACCAGAAGGGCCTTGAGCTGTGTGCCCTTGTAGCCCACGTCGGCGCGCTCGATGCGGGCTTGGCTGAGGGCGCCCAGCACGGCGGCCAGCTCGGGCGCCTCCTCGGGGTACACCTCTCGAGGGCCCACCCACATGCTGGCGATCTCCCACGGGGACTGCAGGGTGTGCACAAGGCGGGCGCCCCGCGCCAGCGCCAGGCCGGCCTCCATCTAATCGACAAACGCCACAATTATTATGAGCGGGGCCGCAGGAAGATGGGTTCCCGGTAGCGCGAGGCAGCCAACGACCTTGCGAAAGGCCCTGAGATCTCGCCTGCTGGCCGCCGAGCCCTCGCCGCCGTCCAGCAGGAAGATCTTGGCCAGGCCCAGCAGGAGGAGCACGGCGCAGAGGAGAACCACGCGCTGCTTCAGCTTCATCTCCACACCCGCCGCCGCCTCACCCCCCGCTCACAGCCTCAGCCTTGCCGCGCCGCCCCCCCGCCGGCAAAATGGCGGCCGCCTACGGGGGGAGAGGGGAAAATTCACAAATCCACGCCATTGATTTTCTTTGGCGCCCCGGGACATCCGCTGCTGCGTGCCGCCGCTCCAACAGATAGCATGCCCTAATTGAAACGATGACACCACTGACAGGCGCCAGTGGCGTCATCTTGGATATTGCAAACACTGATCGTGGGAGGGGGGGGGACAAACCACGAGCATAAAGGCTGGGTGATTATTAAAAAAAACAAAAACATCACGATTATTTTTATTGATATTGAAATTATGATGAAGGAAAATTAATATGATCTGAAACCTTAGCATTTATTTAACTACCAAAGCTCACATTTTAAATATAGAAAGTTTGGCAATGTTTTAAAAAAGAAAGTAGGTGGTGTATTTAAATATACAATGCAAGTCTTTTTGGTCTGTTTTACAGTCAACTCCAGAGCTGCCGACCTAAAGAAATTTTCCTCAGAACAAATTATCCGAATTTCAAGATACTGTATTAAATTTGGTGCAATATGAAAACAGCCCCCCCCTTTTCTTTTTTTTCCCCAATGCAAAAAGTCCGACTGATTAATTTTGAGCTAAAAATGAATTGCTGCAACTGCAATAACATCTTACTTGTTAACAAAAAAGAACGAATACTCAAACGGCTTTAAATACCAGCATTATAAAATTTCACTAGTGGACATTTATCGATTCACTACACAGCCAGATGTGTAGCCAGATGTGTAGTGAATCATTCTCATGAAGGAGTGTGAAAAATGTTGCGAGTAAGACACAGTCGTTCAACTAAAACAGCTTGAGCGTTTATTCGATAACCTGCTTAAGGTCCATGTACGAGTACACGATGATTACTAGTATAGTGCACATTTATGTCACTAGTAACATATATCCAACTAGTACAGTATGCCCAAATGTCATACAATAAACGGAAAATGTAACTGACAACTCCATGCTACTAGTACTAGGGATTTCTTTTGTATTAGTGACATAAAATTGTATTAGTTAACATCGTGCTCTTCACAAGTAGAACGGCAAGCGAGCAGGTGTCAGCTAGTGCAAGAGTTCCCTCTCACATGTAACGTGTTACCTCCACTAGTATGCCTATTAAGTGGTCCGAATATTGTACAGAAAGGGCCACGCAGTGATGGAAAATAATACGAGTGAGATAACAGTTCCACCAGTGCGGATAGAAGGGCGTACTACTGTTAGTAATGAATGTTCAATACATTTGCCCCAAGTGAATAAGAGAGCCACGCAGGCAAAAGCTCACCTCTTTTTTCCTCCTCCTCCTCGTCATCGTCCAGACACACAATCGCTCTTTCATTACACCAGTGTTGTTTCTATGCATTCGAATGGCATCATACATTTCAAAACAAAGTGGTAAATAGTTGCTGTATGGTTAGTAGCTGTGCCGTTTAAAGCTAACTATCTCCTTTTGGCCAACCTGTGTTGCTCTTCTGTATGGATGCACCTGGCTGTTGAAGCTAGAAGCTAAGCTAGTTAGCGAGCTAACGTCATCGTTCATGTTCTCACCTCGCGTCCATAAGCTTTCCGCAGTTTTTCGGGGGCGAATTGAGCAATTGCACTCTCGGATATGATGTGTCGGTCAGCAGATGCTGCGCGGGAGCCCTTTTAGGTGGTTACGGTTTGCTTCTCCGGCTGTGGTCGGTTCGTTGATGCTCGGTGCCGTCCACTTTTGAAACATTCGCTGCTTCTTCCGTTACTGCCTCCAGGGAGCGCTGTCGGACCAAGAGTATCGGGCATTTCGCACGGTACGTTCAAGAAACATCGGATTTTATAGACACGTACGCGGAGCGTTGTGAAAAGCACCATAGCATTTTGAGAACGGTTTCTCCACACGCGCGCGCGCACACGCACACGCGCGCGCGCGCACAAAAATATTCTTGAAATTATTATAATTTCAAAATAAAAAGCTATCTATTAATTTAGAAATATTGTGCCTCTACCTTGTATTTTGCATTATATTGAGTGTTTTGTAAAGCAGTATTCTAGGAAAAGAAATTAATTTTATTCTAAATACATACAAATATTAATTGTTGGTAGTTTGCAGTGGTGTCAATTTGCACTGTATCATACTGCTACTTTATTTAATCTAAAAAAATGCTGAATAGTTGCTGCCAATTTAAAAATATTGTAAAAATTGTTTTTCATTGTAAAACGTTTATAAAATATTCACGAACATTCATTCTCAAAAAAGTCTAAGACATAATGTATGATTTAACGTTTGCTATTGTAAAACTGTTTAAGTATGTTAAAAAAACAGCTCAGAAAAATTCACCTTCAATACATATTAATTTCACAATATTTATTGTGATTGTAGTTTGCACTGGTCGAATGCAATGCATCATCCCGACAGTTTAACATTTTATCAAGATATTAAGAAAAAGTTAAACATTAGTAAAGCATAAAAATGATTGAACATTGATGAGACAAAGAGCTGCAGCCGAATGTGTAGAGTAAAAAATAGGGTAGAGTGTTTATTGATTCTCAGTGTTCACACCGGTGAGCACATCACTCAGCAGTGAGGTCATAGCGCTCACCCTCACCCACACCAAATACCCACACACACGGGGGTATGTACAGATCAGCATTGCCAACTTTTTGTCAAATTGTGGGTGGCAAACTCTCGCTCAGAAGGCAGGATTCATTCACAGCATGGAAACACATTGACCACATCATGTATTAAAAGATCAATTTATGGTGTGTGTGTGTGTGGTGTTTTGTTAGAGGACAGGGGTCCACCTTAAACGGAAAGAGCGAGAAGGGAATTTTCACGACTTGCCAATGACTCAAAAGTGACATTAGAGGCTGGGGACGGAGGCTTGACATTTGAGTGCCCCCCACCCTCCACCACCACCCACGTGAACAGTCATTGTGTGAATTGTGATTGGCAGGTGGACTGAAAGTTGTGTGAACCTAAACAGTACATTAGTGGTACACAAAAACAAACAACTCACAATAAGCGCTTTTTGTAATTTGAAAATTCCTAGTATGATTCAAAAATAACCCCCTGCCCTCCATGTACAACCCCCCACCCCCTTCTGCATCCTTTCCAAACCTTCCATTAACATTAGTCAATTCATCGCTAACCACGACCGCAATGCATTTGAAATGTTTTTCATGTCTATTCACCATTTACAGATGCTCTAAATGGCCGTCTTTTCGAAACGCTAAAACAATCAATCAGGTTTCTCTGTTGTGCTTGTCCTCATTCGGGTTGCAAATGCATTGTGGTGATGTCTCAAAGACATAAAAAGTCCCTGCGTCCCTCTGTCTCATTCACAGCCTCTTTTTCTTTTTTTGTTGTCCCAAATAACCAAACGCTCACCCAGGAACCGCGGTTTTTTTGCTCGGCCTTCAAGTCACGACGCAGATGATTGTTTCACAGCTGCCAGTGGCTCAAGTAAAAATATATATTTCGATATATATATCTATATGCATACATGTACGTACAGGCATGCAGGATACTGCCGAGCCTGGCTTTGGTTTCCTCATTTTATCCTCCACAGGATCGTCCAACTTGTATGACCAAGTCTGCTGATTTTGTTTGGGCCTGTTAACTTCAGCTGGCGAGATTGTTGGGTTTACTTGTTGGGTCTGTGAAGTGCATTAGTGGGAGGGAGCTCACCATAGGCAGATGATGTAAACGTGCGCATGTAAACAGCCATTTTGAAAGCACTCAACACCCAAACGTGCTTCTTCACTGGCGCACAACATTGGCAAGGTGCGGATGCAAACGCTACAACTGGGAGGTGGGGGCGTAAAAAATAAAACGCACCAAAAAACGCAAAGGAGGAAAAGAACATGGATTTATGTAGATCAGTGACATCTGAGTTTCAATTTGTTCCAATTTTAATTTGTGACAGAACTATTATTACCATTCAAATATTCCGTTTTTGATATTTTGATGTAAAGAAAATTCAACACCCCCCCAAAAATCCATGATTAAAAAAAAATCTGTGGAAAAATACTATTTCCCCAAAATATGTAAAAAAAATGTCCATGTAAATTCAGTGACTCAGATGTTTTTGAGGTTTCAGTTTGGAGATTTGAAAAAAATTCAACAGCATAAAGAATTCAGTGCATTTCTTTTAAAGACACTCACCGAATTTTTCTATGTTGAACGTTTTACTTGTCAATTGTTTCAAACCAGAATTTTATATTTACAAAAAATCAATTAAAAAAACATTCAATTTAGATGTACACAATTATTCAACAATGATTTTCTTTATTGATTTTTTTAACAAAACATTTTTAGATTGTTTTGTACAGATTTTATTTACACTGAATATTTGAGATTTTCAAAGATTTTCTATTGTTTCACATTTTTTTGTCTTGTATAAATTGATGGTTAAAAAAGGTTGTGTATATTATACAGTATATATATATATATATATATATATACAGTGTATATATATAAACTGTAGTTTTTTTTTATTTTTTAGATGTTAAGTTGTGTTACTTTAATATATTTTGACTATTTTGAACTCTATCCTTTAAAATTTTTAAACGGAATATTCTAATGGTATTTTCGAAATTCAAATCTAAACTCAAACGACAGATCTACTTTCATGGTACGATACGCAGCAAATGTAACAGTTTCAAATTCGATGTAACAGACACAATGTGCAATCAGTCTACTGCGTGGTAATACTGTGTCATCTGCACTGACTCTCTCCGCAAAACAGAAGAAAAGCATAACACTACTTTTTTGTAAAAAAAAAAAAAAAAGAAAAGAAAAAAAAAGACAACTCTTAACTCAGCCCCAGGTAGCTTTAGAGTCCACGGCACAGACTATCTGCTTCACAGTCTGCTTGTTGTTCTGTTGCCAGCCCAAAGTTGTTAAAATGGAGGAAGCATCCAAGCGGTGTGTTGTAGCTTAGATTCTGGGAATATCGTACCTGGGTGGGGTGACAGATGCGCCTACCCGCAAACACATTATATGTACAAAATACTTGACAAAAACAATAGAAGGCGGAGGGGCTTCTAACTTAAAAAAACAACAACAACAATAACAACAACAACAACAACAAAAACAGACGTACAAAAAAAAACAAAAAAATTCAGGAAGCGACCAATTAGTGGAGCCCTTATGCTTGATCAAAGTTTCCCCCCAGAAACTGTGAGCCAGGGTACAGAAATGTTTTAAATGGCCCCAAAGTGAGTCTTCTGAGCACGCGAGAAAGGGGACACCCGAAAAAAAAAAATTAAAAACAAAAACAAAACAACAACAAAAAAAAAAAGGGTATGGGGGAGATCTAAATAAAAAGGAAGGGATGAGGTCCGTCTGATTGGTGAAAACCAGTCCAATTGTTCAATCAGACATGAGAGCAGTGGTGCGCTTCCTTGTTCAGTAGTCGAAGACCGTAAATCCACAAACACGCGCACACACACACACACACACACACACACACACACACACATACACACAACGCAGGGTTCTCGATTAAGGCAGTGGTGGCAGGTGAGGCTGCAGTGAGGCCAGGGGGCGGCGGCAATGCGTTCATCGGGCAGTGAAAGCTCCAAGTGGTGCTCATAAAGCTCCACCGCCTCCTCGTCGGGCCGCTCACTCGAATGACATCAGATTGGCTGGCACCTGCATGAGTAAAAATTGGGTAAAAAAAAAAGAAAAAGAAAAAAAAAGAAAAAGAAAAAAAAAGATTTTCCCCCCCCAGCATTATCAAACACCGCATCGGGTATTATGTTTAATTGCTAAATTAATTAGGCTCTCGTTGCTTATAATGCTACAGATAAATACGTCACGACACCAGCGGTGCCTAACAAAGTCGGTGGTCCCAACAAGTGAAAAGTCGAAATAAGGAAAACGAGCGACGGGTTATATCATACGTCTAAGAGCCATGAGTGATGCAATAAAAATAAATAAAAATAAAAAAACTGTGGCTGATGGGATTCTTCCTACACGGAAACATTACAAATATTGATTTTCACAATAGAGGCGAAATCAAATGTATCCATATTAACTATTTTCACTCGTTATTGTCCATCAAGGATTTATTACTTGCGACTTTCAACCTTGAGGAGATAAAATGCCGTGCAGCACTTCTCAGAAAGTCCAAGTATTCAAAAGAGTTCCGTTTTCCTCTCAAGCTATTTTCAACATTTTACAGTGGTTAATCATGTGTATATAGTTTGGTAATCGTTTCCATATTGTCCATTACCTTATCGTCTATTCAATTCAAACACGGAAGTGACATGAAGCTCAGTGAAGTTGAACTAGCTACCGGAGCGCAACACTGTGAAGTTAACGTAGCATGTAAATGGCACCTGTTGCCTGTTGCTCTGACACGCAGCACTCAGATGTTTGAACCACAGCAAGGCATTCATCCTGTTGCCCGCTTGGTACTTGTAAGTGTTACCTAGGCAACAGAGAGACCAGTCGTCACATTTAGAAAAAATGCCACAGAATTATTATTTTATGAATGTAACTTAACATTTTATATAGAGAGTTGCCTTTTGTGTGTATGTGTGCGCTCACCATGCTCTGTGTCGGTCAGCATGAAGACATCCGGATGTTCGGGATCGTCCGCCATCATGGCCATCAGACCAACCACACACACACTCTTACTGGACTTTGACTTGAACTGGCAGGACGACACCGGGAAACAATGTTAACGTATGTTTGTGTACGCGTGTATGTGCGCGCGTTTCCTCCACAAGGTTCTCATTAGCTGTGAGTGACACGCAGTATGGGAGTGATGTCACTGTTCTCATTAGTCAATGAGTGCTACCATCTGTCCGCACACGCACACACACGGCATGGCTCCTGCACAGTTTTCACTTCACACCGCTGTCAATGTGATACAAGCTGAACAAGGAGCTCTGTGCAACTATTTCCTACGTTGGACAGCAATCAACTTCAATTCTGGCATGCTCGTTGGCTTTTTGTCTGAAACCACACTTAAAGAGCGGGACACACATAGTGAAAATTTGGCGAAATGAGAGCATTTTCCCTTCTTTGTGATCAAGCAACAAAGGCCAGATTATTGGAGGTCTTCAAACGATTATCCTGAACGATTATCTTGTGATGTGGGGTGTGTTAAGAGTCATTTTTTCCCCTCCTTGATCTGCTCCGAAAACTGTATGAACCATATAAATGGTATTTAGAATGGTAAATCTTTTGCCTTGTTATGTGGGGATCCTTCACGTTTCAGACGAAAATAGGTTAGGATGTTAAAAATAGGGAATACGGAAAGGCCGTGGAAAGTCTCAATCAAATAGTTATAGGTTGACATCAAATGTTCATACTGAAGCTTCGCGGGCACCATATTAATGCAACTAAACAGCCATTTCAGGTACAGTGTGATTGATTCATACTACTCATAACCTTCTATTACTGCCCTGTATCGGTGGAACATTTGATACTGCTGACAATGAAATAAGTCGATCAACTGGTGGCTTGCCAACTTGTGGACCAGCTTGAAATAACCATTCCCTCAAAATCGGCCCGATTATCAGTATGTACGTACCCCAGCCTTAAGTCACACTTTTTTCGTGCGATCAGGCAGTCCAAAAAAACAAAACAAATTGATCACGTTGACCATTGTTTTCCCTTCTCGGCCGCACACCAAGTAGAATGTTCCTCCTTGACATCATTGTGTACGCACGAGAGTAAATAATGGCTATCAGATGTCTTCGGGAGTCGATGATGTTTGTTAGGGTCATTTAGTACACTGCGTTGTGTACATATAGACGTTCTTTAGCTGCGTGTTAAACATTTAATAGGTATCACCTGCGCCGACAAACAAGCGTCGGAAAACCTGCAGTCTCTCATCAGCACGCGAGCACACTCTGCAAGTGCGTGTATGTATGGATGGCTTACATGTTTTCTCTCTGTTGCCTTCAGGGACTTGACAGGATAGTAGTAAAGTTGGGTACTACAAAGAGCCACCCAATATTTGGTCCAGGACGCCACCTGCAAGCACACAAAAATTATGTCAGAAATGTGCATAGATTTTAAAATACAGGTAAGGTAATTATAAACACAAACTAAACTTAAATTAACAACAACAAAAAAATCTGCGATAGAGCAGGGGTGCAAACAATGAATTGTGATCTAGCAGCGATTCACTGCAAACATTTAGCAATGGGGAGTGTCCATTATTTGCGAATAAGGTCACTGAGGCATGTACTTTCCAAGCGCACACACCACTAAGGGATGCGAGGGAGAAAAAGACGTCAAGATAATTAATATTCCTGATGTGCGTTGGCCGGATTAACAACGGAGATTTTGTTGCTGTGCTTTGTTCACCTCATTAATCAACCATAGTACCGGGAGCCAGATTGTAAACATACAGTGAGCTCAACATTTGTTATGATAATGTCAAAACGTTTTACGTCCTACAAGAAAAACTAATTAGTCAAAATCATAAAAGTCCGTATGTGCTCACCGTTGGTTTCTTGCCCTCCTTAAGTACGGTTTTCCGCCTCAGTACCCCCTGCACCGTCACCGCACCAGGATAAAGGTGGACCGCCAGCTCCTCTGACTCCGCCGAGCTACAAAACAGGTGACATGAAACGAGACGTCACTCGAGACACGTACGAGAAACCTAAACCAAAAAGCATGACGACGTGCACAGCGGCTACAAGTAGATATGGGCTAAGCGACACAATCTGCTAAACCATCTTAAACTCTGCAGAGGTGCTGCAAGCAAGGTGATGTGCAGATTGTGGCCGGAGCTGTAAAACTTTCCAAACAAAGATTATCAGCGTGTACATAAAGTACAAGGGATCTTTAGTGTTCAAGGTTATGAACTGCCCTTTCTCGCTAATCTTCAGAGAATAAAAGATGTATAATTGAGAATTTTTAGTAATACTTTTTTAAGTCATAGTCTTAAATAAAAAAAAAAAAATCATATTAATCTATGAGAAAACAGGGCCTAATCCTTTCAGAATAAAGCTTTATATTTGAGGGAAAAAGGCCGTTAGACTGCCTATGAACCTTCTGCAGTACGAACCTTCACCTGCACACATCTGAATTTTATGTCATCAAAAGTCCAATACGCCCTCTGCGAGTTCAGCAGACTACTGACAATCATCTGTGAATCTGCAAAGTTGTTAAGAGTAAGATGGCTGACTTTCAATTTAATATCACCAGAAAGATGAAGCATAAAGTAGACATTTGTGGTGATAGCAGTAATGTATCTCATCCATGCAGACAGTTTCTTCTGCACGGTAATGATGTGATGTCGTCTCGAGTCTCCAAAATATTTCTACCTCCTCACCAATTTGTTAATATGAGATAAGATGAGGCCCCCTACACAGGGGACCATATACTGCTGTATATCCCGTATTTCAGCACAGTGTAGTTTTTGTTCAAAATTGTTGAGAATAAAGTAATAAAAAAAAATCTGATATTTAAAAAATCTAAAGTTGAACATAAGAGAAAAGGGTACATAATAATACATTTTATTTTTATATACAGTATATATGGTTGAAAAGTAGTTGTTGGAAATGCAGAGGCGTTGTTTATATCAATGACATATTAGCATTAGCAATGGCGCACATTGAACTAGTTATGTACATCTAATTTTGGGTCATTTGTGTGCATGTGCATGTGTGTGTGTGTGTGTGTGTGTGTGTGTGTGTGTGTGTGTGTGTGTGTGTGTGTGTGTGTGTGTGTGAGAGAGAGAGAGAGAGAGAGAGAGAGAGAGAAAGAGAAACACATGCAAGAAAAAAAGCAAAAGTAGATTTTAGACAAATAACCACTTCCTCTCCTTCAACTGATTTGTGCTGTCACCCGAATACACCAAAAGATGAGCCCAGCATTAGAAACACAATCGCACACACTCACAGATTCACACACTGGAAGCTAGCCATCAGTGGCCGCCCCCTGGCAGGCGCTGAAAGTCAGGCACCAAGTAAGGACAAAAGCGAAGTTTGACTTCAGGTGGGGTTGGTATTCTGCTCGGGTGTGTATACCTGCTGGGCCTCAGGACTCCTCGGTAGGGGATGCGGGCCACGCGGGTCACTGGGCCCAGAGAGTGATAGAACCGAGTCCTGTTCAGAATAGGATAAGATAGAATAGGGTAGCCGCCACGGAACACACTTTTAATTATGTTTTTGGTTTTTTTCCCCTCAGAGTTTAAAGGGGTTTACATCGGGGTGGAAAGAAAGAGCAGGGCTTTCTCTTTAGGAGCGTTCAGTCACGTGTATGGAAGGTGATTTTCAGTCTGGCTGTGAGTAGGAGAGTGACAGCAATTTGGGACGAACATGATTTCAAGTGACTGTCACGTGTTTAAATCTCAAGGTGTCTTGAGTTTTAAAATCTCAGCAACATTGCGGTGGGTGAGGCACGGCGGCCTTGGAAAAGCAGCATTTATTGCGTGAACGTATATCGCTTCAAGGAAGAAGAGATTCGTCATCTTGACCATGGCTGCGATGGAAAAAACACAACAGACAAGGATGAGGACCACCCTGAGGTTCTTACCTCTCAAAAGCCGGCCACGACACTTCCTCGCTGAGTTCCGAGCCTTCACTGCTCCCTGAGGAGGGGGGGATAAATAAATAAATACATTATGCCCTTTTATAAAATGTGAAAACATTATTTTAAAGCGGCACCGCCCATCCCTCGTGCCCACCAAGTGAAATGCCGCTGGACAGTGTGGAGCTCTCAGCTTGGCCTCGAGTGGGACTGTTGCTCTCCATCACGCTGTCATCCAGCAGGTGGCGCGAGCCAGCGTTGGGGAAGGTGGCGCTCTTGAACTCCACTGTATTCATCTTGTGGATGAAACTAAAAGTGCGCAGCAAATATCAGTCCCGGCTGACAAACGGATATCTAAAATGGGTGGAGAAAAAAAAAAAAGACTAACTTGTAGCCCAGACTGTGACACTTGCGGTGTCCGTAGGGAAGCAGGTTCCTCGGGGAAGGGGGCGTGGCTGGGACTTTAGTGGCGTCGGCCACCACTGAACACTTGCGGCCGCACAGAGGAGATGCAGATGCCTCTTGGCCTGTGGGATGGAGAGCCGTAAGTTGTGGGTACTTGAAAGTTCAAAAGTACCACTGTCTACTTTTAATACATACATTCAACAAAATCCACCAGATCGGATTTTGCAAAGTACAGAGATGAGCCACAAAATATTTGGAGGTTTTATTGACTGATGAGACCAAGTTTAACCTCTACCAAAGTTATGGAAAGGCGAGTATGGAGGAAGACAGGAGCTGCTTTTGATCCCAAAAAAACACACAAGTTCAGCTGTGAAGCACGGTGGAGGTAATTTCATGGCTTTGGCTTGCGTGGCTGCTTCTGGAATCAACTCACTAGTTTTTTATTGATGATGTAACTCGTGATGGGAGCAGCAGAATTAATTCGGAACAGAAAAATACGTCCAAACTAATCTGAAGAATCTTTGTCATGCAACAAGACTGACTCAAAACACATTGCCAGCATAACAAAGGACATTTCGGCTCCTGAAGAGGACACTGAAGCCGCTAGAAACAAACAAGAACCGAAAGAGGCTAGAGTAAAGGCCTGCAAAAGCATTTGAAATGAAGACTGCAACAGTCTGGAGACCTCAGCGGGTCGCAGGCCTGATGTGGTTACTGTAAGGTTTATGCCGCCAAATATGAAATGTTATTCACTTGAATAATGTCTGTTCCAATTCATTTCACTGTTTTCAAAAGTGGGTGGTCTTAAACCAAAGGTGCTCTGTCCTGAGTTGTCATCTTAACGTAAATACCACCCAAAACTAAAATACTCTGGAATTTGGAACATTTGTGTTGCTATTCATCTTTTGATCTAAAACGCAAATGTCGTCAGTATACAAACAAATACAAAGAAATGGACCTTGCTGTTCCATACTTCTGGAAGGGACTGTCAAGCCCGACACTCACCAGCAAGATCCTCTTTGGAAGCATTAGCACGCGGCGTGCTGGTGCCAGGCTCGATCCTCTGCGACAACCTGAACAAAAGCGCGTTTATGAAAGGAGCTTTGCGGCTCGAGAGAATCTGCGCACTGCCAACTTTAACAGCCACTTACTTGTAGTTGTCATCCTCCACAAACTTCTGCAGCTCCTCGATGTACCTGACTGAGTTGAGATACTTCTGGATGTGAGGCAACAGTGGGATATCTGAAAGACACATGGAAACCCTTCGGTATAGAAAAATTGGTGGCTGAAGGAGTGGAGTTTGCATAAATACTGTCGCCACTGTCACGCAAAGATCGCATCCAGATTTTAATTGGCAATTGTGTTTTACAGAGAGCCCAGCAAAGTGGGATATTGACCCAACTGCGGGCACTTTCAATCGATTACTAACTAGTGGCTTGACAATTGCTTTCAACACAGCAGGGCAGGAAAAGGGACCATTCTAGTGATGCAGAATTCCGAGTAGACTTACAATGGTAATAATAGACTGTGTTCGATGTTCGGATCCGGTTCTCAGACTGAATCAGTGAAGTTTGCTTTCCAACTCACCGTAGGTACAGGATCTCTGCAGGTCCGATATGATTCTGAGAATGTTATTCATCAGGTTGGAGCGCTGCTCGTTCTCCAGGATGCTGCCTGTGGAGGGGTAGGCCGAGTCCACGTAGGTCAGGTCGGACAGGTACATCCCTAAAGAGAGAGAGTGAAAGAGAGGAAGGAGTAGGGTTAAGCTTCATCAAATCGGTTTGAATGCCTTGGAATGAGCCAAATGGAGACAGGGCCCTCTGCTGGCTCTGGAACAAAAAAACAAAAACAAACAAAACAAAAAAAAACCCCAACACACATTTTCCTGGGAGTTCAGCTCATTACAAAGCAAAGACAAATACACAAACAAGACTGGGAGCGCTAACAGGGTCAGATGCCAGGTCCAAGTCGTGCGTGTGTGCGTGCGGACCACCTTGTTTCATGTTTGACCAAGTTGGCCAGAGTAACTCTGAGCAAACTCCCTGGGAGTTAAAAATCTTTCCTCAACTTTTCCCTGCCCCCCTTTTGCCTTGGACACTCCGGGTCAGATTCTTCGCCTCGCGTGACGTAAATATTAACACAAAGCCCCACAGCCGGGAACGGCTACTCGCCATTCGGAAAGAGAGAGTTAAAGGAGCTTTCAGAAATTTGGCATGCGTTGCTCCAAATACTCCAAAGGATTCAAGAACTACAAACATATTTTGTGCGAATTTCATGGCATGGTGAAGTCGGCTCGATTTCGGGATCTCATGCAGAAGAGCGACTGTACAACCGAACCGCACTTGCTGGGACAGTGGTGAGTTTGGGTTGCGTTCCCAAGGGTGGAGATTGAACATTGCTACTAGAGTGGCCCACACACACAAAATTGACCAAGCAATGGCTAGAACCGCTAGACTGCCAATGAATGGCCCCGGTGTGAAGCCACAATCCCGTCAATTTAAACCAGCGGCATCCTTATATTTTGAAAGTGGCTTTAGTTCTTTGGCCCGCCTAGCAGATCCTCGTTATTGACGGAGAAATCCGGTATGAGCCTTGCAGACACATTGAAGGCATTGAAATTAAATGCAGATGGAAGGCAACTACTCATCGCACAGCTGATATGTTACCAGCACCTTGGCTCGTTTCTTTCGAGCAGCCCCACGTTTGTGTGGTTCCCATAAGAGAAGCAAGAGTTGGTGCAAGATGAGGTGAGAGTGAGCGAAAAGACGGATGGAGGTGCAAGATCCTACACTCAACCAAACACGCCAAGGGCATAAACAGTTTTTCCCTCTTTGAATGAAACACGCACACACACACGTGGAACGGAGATGAGTGCGAGTGACAAAACATGCATCAAGTATGAATGAGGTCATGGAATATCGCCGCTTAAATCTGTGAGACAGAAAGAAAACGTTCCCGTCTGCGGTTTTGCTGTAAGCAGATGACGACGTTGATAAGAGAAGTGTAGGCAGGGACCGACAACACACCCGAGGTAAAAACACCACCAATCAGTCGGATCTCTGTTCCAGCCAGAGGTATTGCCAGCAGTAGTTTGTCATAATGAGCATCAACCCGTCGCAGGAGGAGAAAGTGGGCAATCAGGAGGCTGGAAGCCATGAGGCGGCCGTCCTGAAGAGCAGCAATCACGTAAATTGGGGTAAACGCAAACCTATAATTAGGCTAAATTTGAGCCACATTCCACCACTTCCGATCAATGCCTGCAGGCAAAGGGCCGATGGTGAGATTACCCTTATTCCTCCTTGATCTGCTTAGAAAATGGTTGATAATTGTGAATGTCACTCCTGTTCAATATTTCCGATTTTAAATTCTTATGCGTGTGTGGTCAATACTGAGTTGGTTCAAGCGATTGACTCGAGGATGTCCAGGTATAAACGAACGATAAGCAATCAGAAACCAAGAAGAGTGTGAGAATACATTTATATTAGTTAACCAAGGTGCACACACTGATAATCTGACCAATTTTGGCCCAATTTTTTCCCTCCTTCCGATCAAAGTCGGCAAAGAACGGTGACTGTGATCTGAAGTCATTATCCTGTGGTTTGGGGTGTGGTAAGAGTAAATCTTCCTTCCAGAAGCGATTGAAAAATAGTCAGGCATAATAATGGCAAATGTTAAACCTGTTCAACATTTATGATCTAAAATCCTCATGAGTATAAAAAAAACATTTGTGCCACGGACTGGCATCTTCAATTTCTACTCTCCCTTTCTATTTTCTAGCTGTTTCGCACATCATGTGGCACAATTCTGCCTCTCGTAGGACACTCTTGGTATACGTACGGCAGAGATGTGGTTTGGGGGAGGGGACTCACGATGGTTGGAGACGCGATTATGTGTGTGGTGGGCCTGTGTTGGTCAATAGTAGTACGTACACACACACATGCACATGAGCAGTTACAACACAGACATGCTTATTATTTCAGAAATCAGTGCACACATCTCGCTGAAAGAAGAGTGTGAAGAGCGACGTACACACCGCTACCCAAAACGAATCTTCGCACACCTCACGATAAAAATAATCCATCAACTGCTTTGGGTGATAGTGTAAGGAATTCAAGGATATTGATATTTACTATCAAGATAACAGATTCACCGACTATGTTTTCCTGTGCTTTTCTTATTCTTTAGTGGGTAAAATTGCTCTGTGAGTCATGGGCAATTGCGCCACCTGTTGCTTGGGAATGCGCCTGAGAGATCACAATGAGATATATATTTTTGGGGGAACCAAGTAGTGACATCAAAAGTAGGCCGGGCCACTCCAAAGAAAATAGAGGAGTAAAAAGAAGGGCGGGAGGGGGAACTTGGAACTCCTACACCCCTTCTCCTCCTCCTCCCTCCCTCCTTAAATCACCCCATCCTTTGTGGAAAAACCGGAGGCATCCGTCGTCAGGAGTTCAGTCTGTGCAAGAGGTCGGCTTTTGAACCTTGGCCCGGAACACATCTCTGGGAAGTAGGCTTCCCGAGCTTGAATACCGCAACGTCGAGTTTGTCAGTGGCAGGACAAAAAAAAAAAAAAAAAAACGGGAGAAGGAAGACAGAGATGAATCCTAGACGCTGCTGTTTGGTGAAATCACAACACCGCGCACACGCCAAACCCTAACTGCGGGACACGCAACTTCATTGCTCATAAAAAGGTATGTTCTCCTTGACCAACTTGTATGCAAGACACGACAGAGTGCATGAGTGCGCATGTGTGTATGGGGGAGGCAGGCGGCAGATATTTTGTGTCTGGAAGCTCCAGACAGAACTATTTAGCAGAACTGATCTTCTCTAGAACGGTGTCAGGCGCAGGAACGCACGTGACTCTGCCATGACATGTGTATCAATGCAAACTGAGATTCACTCAAGAAACACAAAGTGCCATTTTAATATGTGACTGTCGGGCAGCAACAGAGAGCGAAATCACAAGAGGAAGGAAGCAACATTCCTGCCAAAACACTTGAGGAAGGTTGACCCCATCAGATGGGGGAGATTGGAAGATTTTTTTGTTTTCCTTAAAGGCACAGAACCACTTGAGACAGTCTGATTATATTCCAGGTAAAATCAATAACATTACAGCAAAATGAATGAAGGGCGAATGATGGTGTCGATTTCATGGTGGAAAACATTCCACTCAAAAGGACATCTTTGATTGTTGCCAACTACCGCGACAGTGAAGGGAAAGGCATTTCGAATATGCAAAACTGGGGGAGTAAAACTCTTAAGAGGGAGAAAGACCTTGCGTTTTGAAAGGCCAAAGTAAATCCTCATATTTCGCTCCAGTGAGTCTGGAAATTGAGAGGGTAAGAGAAGACGCGGATTTAAAAAGACGGAACAGATGCTTGATGAACATCCAGGACATTCCAGTCCTCACCTGAAACTGCGGGTCACTGCATGCTTTGCTACGCTAACCACAAATGACCCACGGCAAGTGTACGACTGGCTCTCAGCATCGGTTAGCAAAATCGGTGGCCGATTGAAAGGTCGCCCAGGCAGCACCGAGCGAATGATTCAAAGTTTGACCAGGCCGCACGCAGGAACCTTTGGTTTGATCGACTTGCATGTTATTGCATTTCCATTGGAGTCCAGTAATCCCTGTCAGGTAGCCGGTAGTAATGCTAGGCATAAATGGAGGGTGGAGCTAAATAGCGCTGTTCACCGATTGGCTGACAGAGACTTGTCCGCCATTGGACCGAGAGTCTAATTCCCGTCTTGTTCATAGCTTCTCGCTGGTAATGAGAAGCCTGAACACAGTTGACAGGACAGGTCATCATGGGATTAGGAAGAGGAATCTAACAAAGTATGTGAGTGGTAGTCATGGAAACGTTCAACTCAACACTAGCATTACCACTCACTCTGAGGTGGACTATGCAGTGAGGAGAAACAATACCAGAAGCGAATCCTTACAATTAAGGGCTTTAATTTCCTTTCCGGATCTCCACTCAACCCTGGATCCCCGGGCAGCTCGAGACTCACCTTCCCAGCGTCACTCACAATGTTACATCAAGAGGCAGAGGGGGAGGGAGGGGACCACCACAAGGGGCTCCTACAGAGAGAATTTCCACTATTTAACAGCTTTTGATACAATGCCCGTGTTGTGTTTAAGGCAAGCACACAGGAGGTCGTGTGTGTGTCCTACGGTGGTGGAGGAGGGTGTTGGGAGATTGGAGGGTCCTTTTCTGGACAGAATGTGACAGGACTTGACTGAGAGGGCCTGCAGCTCGGAACAACTCTTCACTCAAAAAGTTGAATGGAGGCAACTGAACTCCTTTTGTCTCCATTCAACTTTTGCCACGATCAGGATTTATGGAGGTTCTACAGAGAAGACCAGAGGTTGCAAAAGTGCTCCGACAGCGTATTTTGTAAAAGTACAGATTCTAGTACACAGGTGTCAAACTCAAGGCCCGGGGCCAGATCTGGCCGACCGCATCATTTTATGTGGCCCGCGAAAGCAAATCAACTTCCATGATGCTTACTAAAATTTGTGCCAAAATTTCAAGTTCTCCTATGTCACAAATAAGAGAGATATTGTAAGCTTTTTCTTGTGACCAAACCTCTCATGACAGTAATGTATACAACAGTTGAATAAACCGTTATTCTTGACGCCTTTTCTCTGGTTTCAGTCAGAACAGCAGTAACTAAAATGTGGCCCGCTCGAAAAATGGGTTTGACACCCGTGCTCTAGTAAGTGAACGTGCTTACTAAGAGTGGATCTCAGTATTGGAGGCAATACTTACAACTACGATGTCACATTCACCAGAACACCAACAATAGACGCTTCAACAAATTCAAGTTAACGTTAATACGTTACGATGGCACTATCTGTTTTTTTTCCCAACCGGCTACAAGATAGGTGAAATGATTTTTAGCGTCGCAGGCAGATAACTAGCTATGTAGCGTGGCTAATGTCAGTTCGTTTCCACTCGTCATTACTTCACTAAGCAGAGAGGACCACCACACCACATTTTTATTATAATATTTTCTTTTTGAACAATTTTTTTTACAATTTGACAAAATCCTGAAGACGCGATATTTTTGGATTATGGTTATCGGGTTATCTCAACTAAAGTCGAACGAAGCCAACTGGACGACAGAATCTGTTCACAAGAGCGATTGATTGAAGCAGCAGATGGGTGTTGGGGGGGTGACAAAGGGGTTAGCTCGAGGAAGGTTGGGGCTGCACCCTAATCCGCCGTAAAGACCTCTGACCTAACCATCAAACCAACATGTTTTGGGTTTCACTACTAGAAGCAGGAAAACAGATTGTGGTGGTGGGGGTCTGTGGGGCCTCTTTTGGGGGTGCTACCAAGGTGAGATCGAGCTAAGTAGCGAACAAGCAAGACGTCTCCCTCCAAAGTGAGCCACTTAATCTGGGAAAACTTCTCCATTCGAACCCACCCCCATCTTTCACCTTTTAATCTCGAGGGAAGGCTACGACAAAACTGCTGGCTCGAGTCACTTTTTTGTGGAGAAAACCCTTCGTAGCTCCATTTTTTTTTAATACGTCCCACATGTGGCGTTTAACAGCAAGACATAAAACACTGCTGCTCATAAGGCAACACAAAAGCATTTTCCATCCTTACGCTGGTGACGATGGCTAATTTCTTGGGAAGTATTTTTCATTTTAGTAGCCTGCATTTCTGGGGTCTGAAAAGGTCAGCCGGCATGCTGTGCTCACGTTTAGCGTCTGCTTACTGACACTTTTTTTTCCTCCAACTCCAACACTATCTGGAAGTTAGCGCTGTAACATCCGTGGCAACAAATAGTGGGAGGGAGGGAGTTTGCACTTCACACAAACAGTGGCTGGCGACATGATGTAATCAAAAGCTTGCCACAGGAGTCCTTGTGTGAAGGGATGACTTTTCTGTCTCTAAAATTGCTCATTTGTTGTGGATTTTAGCAACTTTTTGGGTAAGTGGGAGAGTCAAAAATCCAGATGGGGGATTTCCCCCCCAACTGGCAAATACCATATATGGGCTATAAAAAAATATATATACACATTTTCAGCTTTGGTAAATCACTGCAGGCTGTGAGGAGTGGTGCATGGAACAATCCACAAACCCTGATGGGTGGAAAATGCATCAGGACTTGAAAAAGAGACCTCTCATGTCCATAAAACATAATGAGTGAGTCTAAAGTCTTGCAATGTAGCATCACCAGTGACGAATGCCGAAATAAGAAATTTTCCAAATTGAAATGGATTTGTAATTGAATGTAGGCGAGCATATGGCATGTTTTATCAGCATGAATAAATACAAGGAACCATGGCAACCATTGTACAGCAAACTGCCATTTTGGTTTCAAGTAGTCATTTTGAGTGTGAATTCCAGGGCTTGTAATGACCAACCAGGGTATTTGCCCAAATCTGAAGAATAAAAATGTCAAAGAGATCGGCACTAAATTGGCTTTGGATCGCGTAAATCACGACTGTCCACAGGCTTGCACGCTATTTCTGGAAGTAACTTTTATACATTGGTTGGACCTTGATTTTACTTTGAATTGTACAGGTCTGTGTTTCGACATTTGCTTTCCAATCATTATTCTTATTTTTTTTTGTCCCATTCATCCATCCATCACCCCAACCGCTAAAATAAATTGGTTATAATGCAAACCAAATAGGAGAAAGAGGTTTCGTCATGTAGTAATGTAAGCAATTTTGTTTCTTCCTCCCAACCCAAACATGCGTAGACTATTATTTCCCAAGCTATAACCTAAATATATTCTCTTCAGCTGTGCGGCAACCAGCAACACACGGAAGTGTTTATATTTTGTACCGAGATGTGTATTGTACACGTGGGGTAGTAAAACAACATAAACCTTCAGGTAGTCCAATAAGATGCTCCCTAACTCTTTAATTATTAAAGGACAGATGCGGGGGGAACCTCAGCTCCTGTATATGTTGTCTGAGTTGCTTTCATTGTGAACAAGTAGGATGAAAAACCTTAAAATGGGTCCATAAATCTCAGCATCTAGGAGGGCTCATTGTACAGCGCACACCTCTGCCAAAGCCAATAATGCAATTTTTTCCTCATGTCAAATTGATTCAAGGAGTTCCCTCTTGGTGCTTCCGCAAACTGGTCTTTTTAAAGATGCTTTTCCCCCTTGACAAAGGTCTTTGACAAAAGATCTGAAGCTACAGATATACGGTACATTTAAAAAGTAATTTATAGATTCCACTTGGTAAGCATAGCGTCGTGTTAAATCATGGGTAGTTTTGAAGGAAATCATTAAATTCTCTGAGCGAACCAAAACGTAACTTTTATTTTAGTCAAATGACCTGGCCCTTTGACAAAAAATTAAAAAGCCCCCAAAAAAATTGGCCCACCCATATTAAACTGAAAATTATTGAAAATCCCCAAAGGCCCAAAGAACCTGTGATCCAAAGTACAAAGCAAGTAGCTGACATACAAACTACAGTTGTGCCTTTCATGGCAGCGCCAAAAACAGCAAGGTAACCGAATTAAAGCGCAGTGCAGAAATAGCGAGCTGGGAAGACGCCTGTTAATAACTGTTAGAAGGTTGAGGACCTGGCTGTGCACTTCGAAAGACTTATGTGGCTGGCCCTGTTGCCAAAATAGACTGTAAGGCGGGCGGGTTCGGAGCCCCGCGGCGGCTCCTTTTGTTGCACGCTGATTTTTGCTGCTTTCACAGCTATGTTATTGAACATGTGCATTCGTCGAGAGTGACGAACAAGGCGTGAGATGAAAATTAATCCTATTGCTATTTGGGGAGAGAAATTGGCATCAAATTTCCTTCCGTGTGCCAAATCGCTTTCAGTTGAAGCGATTTAGCGACAACCGCAAAGAGGAAGAGTGGGAAGAGGGCAGAACGTGTGATTATGTGAGAGGAAACGGCCCGCAAAAACGAGTACCAATACGAAGAACCTAAGGAGAAAATAATTTTTTAAACCGAACCAACCAATCCAGGTACTCTGGTTCCCTCAAGGGTCCGAACGCATGCATCTTAACACGTTGTCTTATGTATTTAGAACTACTGAAATTATGACATTTCTACTGTGTGAGCGCAATAGTTATAGACTAACGCTCATTCTCACAAATTCTAGTTACGTCAAAGCTATACGAACTGAACTCGGCCGCAAACTTGAGGAATCCCTGAGTTCATCCAAGGAAAGAAATTCAATGCATGATGATCCATTTCCTCATAATTGTCACTTTTGGAAGCTACCGGTATATTGAAATGAAATCAAAACGTTTCGGGATCAGGTTAGTGTAGCGGTATAGTTTATGGTTTACACTATTAACAAAGGCAATTAGCACCATTTTGGGGTTGTCAATCAATCTGTCCCTATCCTCTGCAAATAGTGTCGGTTTACTGTAAGGCTGCTGCCTCAGTAATTACGGTCTGTCATCTCTTTGCTGTTGACTAGCCTCTGGAAAGATGAGCAACTGATCTGGATACTCGCATCCATGCAACCAGTCGCTGTTACCGAGTCCTTTCATTGCGCAGCTCCAAGAAACGTGGGTGGTGGTGGTGGTGAGCGGGAGAGGGGCCGGGGGGGCTGTCAGAATCCCTCAAGAACCACAATGGCGTCATAAGGGGAGACACAGAAGGGAGCGGATTTCGTGGTCTTTGCCATGAGTCAGGACTGTCTGTCAGGAGCGATGTAGCCGCATTCGAAGAAGGCACGACCAAGGCCAGGGAGCTAAGTGGGGGTGGCGTCATCGTTGCCGTGCCAGTCGGTTGATGGAAAACAGGAATAGAATTAACACTAGATGAGGATGAAGGCTAATTGGTGTCTTTGCGGAGAGACTTAAGGTCTTCTGACTCAATCAAGTGGATTTACAAGGTAGGGTTCAAGTGACATGATTCCCATTTTTTGCTTTCAAGTCGCATCATTTGGAATATACACCCTCGTAAAAAATTTGGGCACGAGCGTAAATCCAGCCGTGGGTTACAACATGATGCGTGACTGTCACGTCTCCCCACTTTTTTGAAAAGCATGAGACCAGGACGGCACGTCTGCCCATTCAGCCCCCGGCTCTTTTGCACCTCCTCTGTGAGCACTTGCTGCTTCATTGAAGGTCTTTCACTTGCTTTGAGCTGTGAGTGAGCCATGTTAGGCCGCAACTGTTTCCTCAATTTTTACTTTTGAACAGTTTTTTTAAAAACAAAGAGCTGCGTAGCCAAGAATCGGCCTGGGAATTCAAGATTGCGCCAACATTTCTGCTGTCCAAGTTATTTGTTTTGCATTCCTCAATAATAGCGCTTCTCAACCAATTAATCTGTCCTAAAAATGATGGTTTATTCATTGTAAATAAACATATCTGGTTTGTCAATGTGTTAGTGACGTACAGTATTATAACAATTAAAAACTCTTCCACTAAAAGGCAGAAGGTACCGTTGACCTTTGGCTCAACCTCTGGCTAAACTGCAGTTTTTAGCGATATAGATGCAATAATCTTTCTAGATATTTTCATTTGGTGGTTAAGTTGGTGAGATGCAATGAGATTTTTCTGATGTAAAATATGTGCTTTGACCACAAAAAAAAAAAAAAAAAACCCTGACGCTAAGGCCCACAAAGTTTGTAAAGAAAGCAAAGTGTGAGAATAGGTAGCAAAGACAAAGCTCGGTCATCAGCCGCCACACGTTTGGTTCGTAACCTGCAGGCCCTCAGATAAACAGCGTGTCTGAGAGCGGGGGAACCAACAGACAAAAAACAGACCTGCTAGAAGACCATCCAAAAGTGTTCTTTCGGGTCTTTCCATGCAAACAAAACTGAATGCTGCTGACACACTTCTTCAAACAACCATTCACCAAAAAGCTCTTAAACTTTTAGCATGATTTTTTTAAAATGCAACTTGATTCTCCCAATGTTTTTTATTATCAAAAGACACCTTTATTCAAAAACAAATTAAAAAAACATGAGAAAGGCCGATAATTGGGGGGGAAAAAAGTATTTTTTATAATTTTTTGGGGACCACTTAAATTCACTATCATGTCGTGGATGAGCTGGAGGTTATCCTAGTTGGCTTTTGTCCTCAAATAAAAATGACAATTCACACAGATGTGATATCACAATCATACCAGAGTTTTTGGTTGGCCCAAAGCTAAGGTAGGGAAGAATAATTGGATTATCGCATTTGTTGTAGTGGTCACAAGTCCCTATATATGGAGTTGCTGTATGTGCATTTTATAGCAAATTATTTTGCTGACCCCAGACTCACGGATCCCGCTTAGCGAAATTCTAGACTTTAAAAGGTCTTGTCTTCATGCAGGCGGGCCCGGGGGGCCTTGGAGGAGGAGGAGCACAAGTCGCTGTCCATCAATCCACCAAAACGCAATGCAGGGGCTGATGTGGAGCCTGTGCGCTCTACTCTGCCTCTCCCTGTGGGAGGGAAGTTCCTGCGGGAACTCCAGGGAAACCCGGAGGACCAAAGAGGCGTCTCTTCACAGGAGTAAAAGAGCTCTCGCCGATCCCGATGGCAAAAAGTGCTCCTACACCTTCCTAGTGCCTGAGCAGAAAATTACAGGTTTAAACCCTTATTACTTGTTTTGCTTGTTCCTCAAAGATGCCTGTGAATATTTTCCATTTAATGGGATTGGTACTTTGCACTCTGGTTGTCTTAGAAGATGTTTCGTGTCTCATCCAAGCTGACATCTACAGTTCACGTACAAGGGCTAGAAAGAACAGCATTAGCCAGAGTGCTGGTGTGAAAACCCAATTTACTTAAAAAAAAAACAAAAACAAAAAACATCTCGACTAATCAGGTGAAACATGTGGATAAGGACGCTAAATTGTGTGGATATCGGAAACCGTTGCAGGGGTGCCTGATGACCTGGAAGCCTCTGAACGGGACAGACTGAAAATAAAACCTCCATCATTAGTTTTGTGGAAGGCATTTTCTTAAAGATAGGCATCAAATGTGTGGTTGAGCTGTCTTTAGTAATTTAGTCAATCGATATCCAGCCTGCTAACTTACATCAGCTCTTTAGTGCACTATCCATTTTACCGTCAAAACAGCCTGTCCGTGACCATCCTACAATCAGAAACATCAGTTATTTAGCCAGGCCCTAAGCGACAATGCCAACTACGTCTGAAGTTTCTCCCTTCCAAGTAATCTACCTCATGAGCATCATCTTTTCGACTGTTCTCAACTTCTCACTGCCTGCATATGTCATGTGTTATCAGGTCCAATCTGTGCCAGCTCCACAGGCCCCGAGCCAAACAAGGACGCAGTGACCCGCATGGACCTCGCAGACGTGCGGGAGGTGCTGAGCAAACAGCGGCGCGAGATCGACACGCTGCAGCTGGTGGTGGACGTGGACGGCAACCTGGTGAACGAGATGAAACTGCTGAGGAAAGAGAGCAGGAACATGAACTCCAGGGTGACTCAGCTTTACATGCAGCTGCTGCATGAGATCATCAGAAAGCGGGACAACTCCCTGGAGCTGGCCCAGCTGGAGAACCGCGTCCTCAACGTGACCTCCGAGATGATACGACTCAACTCCAGGTACAGGGAGCTGGAGGCCCGCTTCGCCACCATGGCCGGGGTGGTCAACAACCAGTCCGTTCTCATCTCAGCCTTGGAAGAACAATGCCTGAAGCCCGTGGGGCGCAGCGATCTGCCCGCCATGCCGCCGCTGGTTCAGGTGGTGCCGCAGACCATACCGGTAAACAACCGCTTCACCAACGAAATACAGCGGGACCACAACAACAGGGCGTTTTCGCGAGGATCGCGCACAAACTCGCCCACTCCGAGCCCCTTTGGAATTGAACCTCCGCCGCCACAGGGAACGCTCACTTCTGACGGTGGGTAGAGGTGCCCCAAATCTATACAAACACATCAAGATCAATTTTCTCAAGGTGTCGCTCAGTTGCGTGTGGCCTTCGCATGAGACCTCTGCCATTGGTATGAAAATGGCATTCAGAACATTCCGAGAGATCTGGAGGGTATTGAATGATTCATTGAATATCAACTTAACGTATAGTTTGATCAAGCACATATCGATTATGCTTCTCCCTTGTTTGCTTTAGTGACTTTTTACAGACTACCATCTAGAATATTCTTCAAACGTGCAGACAAATACATATTTGATGCATTCTTGGCAACTAAGTGAGACAGCGAAATCATCCGGTATGCTATTGGCCGCTTCTCAGAGAGCATATGTATTGCAGATTTTGGTTCAACAACAAAAAGGAACTAAACCTAGCCCAACAAATCCTGACTAGAGTTCGAGCAGCCAGTCGACACGAGTATTGGTGCATAATAACACAAAAAAAAAAGAGGATGTGCAGACAAGCAAAGCATCCAAATTCAACATTACATAACGTAAGTCAGAATGCGCCACTGTCTATCACACAAAAAGGAAAAATAAGAAAGTGGAAAAACAGTACATATGGCACGAAATGAAAACAACCAACTCTTCCACTGGATGCCAACTGGAACCATGAAACTGACCACTAATAGAATCTGGTATACGTACGCTCACCATTACAATCAATACACATTAGCAGACCACAGTTTGGGCTACTTAAGTCCCTTGTTGAAACGTTGTGGCTTTATGGGTTGACGCCGGGCCCCGTGGTGATCCCATACGACTGAGAAAAGCCGTCTTCCATATTCTTCGGCGCCCAAGGCCCCTCACGCAACACCCATGCTGGTTTATTAACACTCACACAAGGATAAACGGGAGGAAACGCGGCGGGATGATTCAGCTGCTTCGGCTTTAGGGCCAATGCGCTTGTGAATATTCATCCACACAACAATCAAAAGTGTGTTTGGATGGCTTTGGATGACAGGATGTTTGCAGGGTTGCGGTTGAAAGGAGATGTTTTGCACCCCCCTCCAGACACGGACACTTTTTCCACCAATTTCTATGCCATTTTTGTCTTGGTTTATTTTATTTAGGATTTGGCAAACATTACTGCTCAAGTACTTTTTGATGTTATTATATATTATTTAAATACGTTATATTATTATTATTATAGTATATATTTATTTTAGTATCCCTCCATTTTTATTATATCGTATTTGTATTGCAAAAACAATTGCATTTATTTTGAGATTTGCATTTCATTTATTTGTAGATAATCTTATTTTAGATTGTGTTTACATGATAAGTTATTTTTACATTTAGCATTTTATTTATTTTCACATTGAGTTGATTGTCAATTATTTTGTATTTGAGTTTATTTTAGATTTGGTATTTCATTTTTTTTTTTAAGATCTGACATTTTATTTGCCCTTTTTTATTCATTATCATTCATTTGAATAGGATTACATCATTTAGAATTTATATGTTCATTATATTATGTTTATATTATTTTGTATTGAGTTTCATGTCCATATTATTTTGTATTATTTTTGTCGTGATTCAAACTTTATTGCATATTTCATTTTTTTTTTATTCAGGGGTTTTGGGGGGGCAGATAATGGTGACTAGATATTTTATTCCAAAAATATGTGTTTTTTGTTAAACTTTAGGTCCATTCAAGGACTGTTTCCAGGTGCGGAAAGCCGGTCACACCACCAGCGGGATGTATCTGCTGAAGACTGATGGCAGCGAGCGGCTGATCCAAGTTTGGTGCGAGCACGGCCTCGACAACGGCGGCTGGACCGTGTTGCAGAGGAGGCGGGACGGCTCTGTGAATTTCTTTCGCAACTGGGAGAACTACAAGGTATGCTCCAGAGGTGGAGTAAGTGACATATGTGCAAGTCATGTGCAAGTCTGAGGTTTGAACCTTCAGGTTTCAAGCAAGTCCCAAGTTACAGTTGCAAAAAGTTTGTGTTTAGCCCCAGTTAAGCCTCTCCAGCATTTTATTTGCTATTCTAAAATATACATATGTTCTCAGCTATGTATGGCTCATATGCAAGATGGATTTTGTCTTTGGGGTTCATTTAGAGTTGTGACTAACTGGCGACCTGTCCAGGGTGCACCCCACCGTTTGCCCAAAGTCAGCCGGGGTTGGCGACCCTAATGAGGACAAGCTCTTTGGAAAATGGATAGATGGGGGGTTCGTTTCGGGGCCACTAAATGAATGCGTGTTCCGTGACCGTAAACAGTTTAACTGCATATTTTCAAACAAAGTGCAGTCGCGGCCAGGGACCGTAACACAAATATACAGAATTAGCAATGTGCTGGTAGACTGAGACCCCGAGATGGAAATGCAGCATGTTTATTTTTCCTCCAAGTGCCAGCTTCACTACTTCATTGTGATACACATCAGCTTCTAGGAAAGGACTGTCTGGGGAGTTTTCTGATTCTGTCGCATCATACAAAGGTACATTTAGAAATCAATACCACTGTCTGGCAGTGTAACAAGAAAGGAATCTTAGCAGCTGTGAATTTACTGAAGTTGAGCAATTGTCAAATCCCGACAGAGGAACTGCAGCTTTATGACATTAACAACTCCATATGTCAAATTACCAACTGGTGAACAACACCTACGACGAAGCGATAGGGGCTTTCACTCAAAAATTGTTGACTCATTTTCCCCTTCACTTGAAGAGAAAGAAAATGACATAATTCAAGACAAGTACTGTTTTTTTTTCTTTAGTCCCTCCTGCTAGCAAGTCGCCAGCCGCTTTTTGGGGAAAAATGGACACCAGAGGAATCAGAAAAGCCAAAAAGTTGCTTTTTCACCAAAAAAAAAAATGTCTTGAGCAATAAACTTGAGTTAATAATCACCCAGCTCGACTACAAATGGAAAAACCCTTCCTCCTGCAGAGAGGCTTTGGCAACATTGACGGCGAACACTGGCTCGGGCTGGAGAACATTTACAACCTGGGCAAGCAAGGTGACTACAAACTTATGGTGGAGCTGGAGGACTGGAACGGCAAGAAGGTGTACGCAGAGTACAGCAGCTTCCGCCTGGAGCCCGAGAGCGAGGGCTACCGCCTGAGGCTGGGCGCCTACCAGGGCAACGCCGGTGACTCCTTCACCAGCCACAACGGCAAACAATTCACCACGCTGGACCGAGACAAGGATGCCTTCTCAGGTACGTGACTGTCAGAGGTGGAAAACGTACTCGGGCTAGCAGAAGTGCAGATAGACAGACAGACAAAATTACAAAGGCAGTCAAGTGCACAGCGGAGAAGGCCGAAACCTGCTGCGAATAACAAAAATCAAAGTGTAAAAGATGCCACAATATGGCGCAAGAAGTGAAATGCAACTTTGGCCAGCGTCACCGATTTGGGTCATTTAAGTAAAAATGTATGGACTCTGAATGGGATACAAAATAATTGTTTTTTAAAATACTGTTAATAATATACAGGGGTTATATGCTATGGTTAAAGTGCATACAAATGAGATTTCATCTTCTTAACTTATATTTCGTTTGTACTGAGAAGAAAAATAATTTTTTGGCTCAGGCTTTTCTTCCTAACATGTTCCCCTTTCTTTTCTTGTACTGTGAAATGATTCACAAAACAATGGGAAATTTGTTCATACTGCCCCCTGAAAATATATAAGACATTTTGACCACCAGAATCTGGTGGTTTTATGCTGGCAAAAGACAACTCGTTGGCAGTAAATCATTCTTGGAGCAAACAACATCAAACAAGACTAAGAATGGTGAATATTTTGTTTCGCAGAATCTATTTGCATCATATTCATTACTGGTCCACGATTCACATCCCCGCCATTTCATTCGATCATTAACACGATTTCAACTGCGGTCTAGTAACAACAGATACTTGTTATTGTGATGTTTCAAGTAGCTATACTATCAATAGCGAAGTATTTGTGCTATCCACTGATCTATCAGCGTCACTTGCTCTTCATTGCCACCGTTGTGCTTGTCCCCAAGGCAACTGCGCCCACTTCCACAAGGGCGGCTGGTGGTACAACGCATGTGGCCAGACCAACCTGAACGGCGTGTGGTACAGTGGTGGAGTTTACCGCAGCAAATTTCAAGACGGGATCTTTTGGGCCGAATACGGAGGGGGGTTCTACTCACTCAAGTCCGTGTGCCTGATGATCCGACCCATTGACTAGATCCTCGCCACAGTGGCTCCTGATTTATTTTACACAAATAAAAGATGCATCCCTGAATAGACACTGTACAAGTACGAGGCTAAAAGACATTTGAGAAGAGGAGGAGGAATAAACGACGGCATATGTTTTTGCAAGGACTGATGGACTCCAAGCAGCTCAAATGCCGAAATGAATAGAAACTGTTCCTCAAGGCCAAGTCGGGAAAAAAAATAATCCAAATTGTTTCAGTTGAGCTATGCAGCATGAATCCAGCCTATGGCTCCTGGGACAATCAATATTACTCCCATGTGACACAGTTGACTTCTTGGGGAAAGAGGGAATGGTCTTTTTTTTGTTTGTTTGTACTTAAGAAGATAGCTCTCAGGAACAGCTTACGGTCAACATCGAAAGTAATTATGTTCATATGGAAGGCTAAAGAATAAACTTTGTTATTAATTTGAGTGCCACGCTACATTTTTAGGGATCCCTGGCACTGAAATGCGCAGGCGTGTAAATACCTCCGGCCTTTGCTTGTGAGAGTTTAACTTAAATGTGATTCTACTCAGGCCCAAAAAGTTCACAAAGCCACTTTTGCGACTTGCATTTTTCTTTTGTTCCTAGTATATCAGTAGGTATTTATGGAAAGCGCAGTTTTCTCTATTGATATTCTGCCCAGTAATGTCATGTGTTAGCCAATTTTAAAACCGCCTGTGATGAATAGCGTTGCAGCAGTAAATAGATGCCAGAACATTCTTATTCTAAGTAAAGTAAATGTGTATCCTCTCTCACCATTTTCATTCCTTTTAAATTTACAGCAACAGAAAATATTTATGCACACTGCCACAAAAAGTCTTACTGTTAAAACCACTGCAGATCAGTTTCGGAAATGCAAAATTAAAACGCATACAACGCCAGAGCGAAAGGGGGGGGGGGGGGGGATACTTGTATGGAGGAAAGGAAGACTGTGACACACTGCCAGTTGTCATTCAATGT
This sequence comes from Hippocampus mohnikei, assembly GCA_026261675.1. Classification (NCBI taxonomy): domain Eukaryota; kingdom Metazoa; phylum Chordata; class Actinopteri; order Syngnathiformes; family Syngnathidae; genus Hippocampus; species Hippocampus mohnikei. The sequence continues at coordinate 11,939,795 of JAKGUB010000332.1, read as the reverse complement.
GTCCAATTAAAAGTATTTTATAAAAGCTTTGTGTGTCCTTTACTGATCGGCTTGAGTAAGGTGTGAGGAAAACAACAGGATAGTGCGCAAGGCATGCTAAATGGTTTGCTGCAGGTATGAAGGAGCATTGCAGCTATGGTAATGAGGTTGAAGAAATTCTGGCAGTGGGGTTGACCGCTAACGTTAGCGCAAGCCACCCAACAGACAGTGACAATTGCGATCAACACAACGGGGCGGAAGAAGCGAGTGTGATATGAAGGCAGAAAATTGCCAAGGTCAACTGTGTAGCCAAAAGGGCCCTTTGCCAGAGACGACAAGTACGGACGGCAACAATCGACCAATGCTCGCTCTTGTAAATTCGCTTTCAGTATGCGAGAAACACTTCAAAGAGAGATACAATTCGTGCTACTGCAGACAAGGAGGGGCTAAATAGCAAATCAGAGAAGCATTTTCAAGAAGGCTACGTTTCATCACAGCGGAACCACACGTCTCTGTGGTCTCTTTGTGCACCTGTGATTGGCTTGTGTGAACAGGAACGAGTTAATCACAGCATTGAACAGAGTGGTTGCTGTGAAAAACGCGGACAAGGGTGCAGTCTGTGGCTACCAGGGCTAGTGACGGGTCGGCTTGAGAGTCCCTCACGCGTCGCTGTAGTATGAACGCTTCTCTGCAGAAAAGCTAGGCGAGCTTTCTTCAGTCAGTCTTGTGGCCAGCTGAGCTTTGCTTCACACACACCCCCAAAAGGTTTATGACTGAAATTTCAGTTGCTACGAGATTGAACTAGACAACCTGCCAAACAAAAACCAGAACACACAGTCAAGCCTTAAGACACACAAATGAATTTTCCTCGCTGGAAACCGTGCATGATGTCATCTTGGCACCAAAGCGAAGAAAGAGTGTAAATATTACAGGAAAGAAGATTTATTCCTCATTTTCGCGCTGATTTATCCGTTTGTTCTAGCTGGCAAGAACTCCGGTGTTTTAAAACAATGCCAGCCAACGGAATATTCAGCACCGGGAAGAGAAATCAGATGATGCAATCTTGTGTTATCAACACTTCACTCTTACTTTGGTGAGTTTTTCACATCCCACTCTAAACAGGAACTTCTTTGTACACACGCAGACAACCTTTCCAGACCTCTGCATTCTTATTTTTACAGGTTGATGTTTATGGGCTAATGGTTAAATGGAAGGGGCTGTGTGTGTGTGTGTGTGTGTGTGTGTGTGTGTGTGTGTGTGTGTTAGTTACCTAGGTATGGTATACACGACACCATACTCTGGCTGCTTATGTAGTCCCGCAGACGATTGTAATTGTCCTCTTTGGACATCAGGAAGTCGAGCCGGTCAAATGTGGCCTTGTCCTTGCGACTCAGTAACTGGAAGGATGCAATGGTGGGATCGTTACATAAGCCACGTGGAGACAATTTGCAATGCACACGATTTTTTGTTGTTTTTGTTTTAACTGCGTAAAGATTTTAACTATCAATTCTTGTTATATCTAATCATTTTAACCGTTCAAATTCTAGTTTCCTTGCATAATACAGACGTTGTAAAATAACCTAAAAATGGAAATATTTACTTCTTCTCTTCATTTTTCCCCCCTAAGATTTCGCAGAGATGGCTTCCACTTCTGCAATTATATTGTAATTATTCTCCATGGTCAGCAGAAGGGTATTTTCAGTTCTTCAACTTAAAATTCCATCATTCATTTGCACCATTGGAGTGCCTTAAGTTGATAAATGCCTCTTTCGGAAACAAAGTAATACACGCATCAACCTAAAAATGCTCCCCTATCCCAAAATTTGAAAATGTCATAATCTGTCAGAAAACAAAACCCTAAAATTTCAGTGTTGATTCTAGAATGAAAAAACAAACAAACAAAAAAACAATTTAAAAATTCGTATTTCAACATAATCTTTTGAACAATGTGTTTACTTTCCCACACCTTGTCATCCATCATGTTTTCTCACATGTGTTATGTTTCATTGGCCTTTTGTTCGTGTGGCCTTTTTATGTCTTTTAAGACGCCCCCCAATTGGCAACTAAATAAACCGGGCTTGGCTTCAAAAGTAGGGATAAACATACTCACCGCCCATGTTTTGGTGAGTCTGAAGATGGGAGCGCTCTGCAGGCCCGACACCACCGCCATGACGGCGTGAAGGTTGTTCATTTCGCATAATTTCTACGTTAAAGACACGAGACATTGGTCATGTGTTTTCAATGCAAACAATCGCCAGGACCTACGTTTCTGGTATGCAGAGATGGGGGGGGATGTGTGTACCTTGGCGGTGCGGATGTATAGACTCAGCACCTCGGCTCTGATCTTCAGCGTCTGCGCGTGGAGGATCTCACGAACCACCCAGAAACTGGTCTAGATTAAACACGCACACGCAGAGATGTTAAGAAAGACCGATAGAGCTGAGCAAAAGCAGACTTTATGTGAAACCCATGGCAGAAATTATGGCACCTTACAGAAGTCCGTATTTAGAATGGTTACTTGCAAATAAAAACATATTTACATTTTTTCTGATGAAATTGCTACAAGGTAATGATGGTGAAAAATCTTCGCTGGGCTGAAAAACAAAAACACGTTTCGCTTCCAATGATCAGCCAGACTGGGCGAACTTCCAAAGCCACTTTTAAGTGATGGCCAGTACAATCCCTGAAACACTTTCATGCAGAAAACATCCACATCCCCCATGAAACAGTAGCGGGGGGTATTAAAGTATGCATCGCCAAGGCTTTTTCTTCTCACTCCCGACTCCACTTTGCAATGATCGGCAGCCTGCGAAGCTTATGTCGCCCCAAAGCTCATGCTCTTGCCCTGGTTGTCATGGTAACAAAAGCCAACCTCATCATTGGGGTTCAAGGAGGGCTGGCTGACAAGCATGAGACACAAACTGTGACCTGAGAGGGAATATTTTGTCACAGAGGTCTCATTAAGACACCTGGAAACGGTTTTACAATCGAAAAGTAAAGACATGCAGAAAGATCCAAAAGGGTTGACGTGATTTATAAACCTAAAACTAAGAAGGGATGAGGATGAGTCTGCGGATGGTTCCGCATACAAACAAGTCTTTAATTCAATCAAGCAGAAATGGAAAGAAGACACAGGAAGGCACGGTAATTGGTCGAATAGCGTGAGGCGGTCAGACGAGGCATCCACGTGCACCATGTGTTCCTGAGAACACTCAGCCCATCTGGACTTATCGCCAAATGCCACCTCATTTAAATTCTGTACTGCTGTTCCTCCTCCTCTTTTTCCACAGTGTAAGTGGATGGACTCACTCAGCTTAGCAGCGCAGGTGTGACGAGTCCCAGTACGCTGTGTGGGACGTGCACACATATCTGACCCCACAGCTGGTTTTGCCTTCCGTTTCCTGGAAAGAGCGCCGTGGGTTGTTTTTCTTTCGAGGTAGAGGCAAGGAGCTGTAGAACGATAAGTTTGTCCAGCAACTGCCGTCTCATTCTCTTTCCGCTGCCACCTTCCGTCTATGCAGGTGGTATGCAGAAATTGCAGCCAAAAAAAAAAAAGTGCATATTCACAGCACGGCGCATTAGCGGTTGGCACAACTGCCTCATAGTTCTGAGGAACGGGGTTCAAATTTCATTTACGTGCTCTCCCTGCGCTATCTTTGCTGTCCCCTAGGCAGAAAGCAAAGTTGGCTCGATTTGACCAGTCGGTGGAAAAAGGGAGCTGTTAATTGCCACGTTCGCAGCATGTGGAATCGGTCTACCGAATTGAACTGGAACGCACACGCAAGTGGGTTGGGAACTGCCAAATAAATCAAGACCGGCAGATTTTGACACAGGATCAATCCGTTTAATGGTCTGAAGGTGACTGTAATAACCTGGAACCAACAATGGAAGACAGCAAATGTGATTAGATGGGAGTTTGGGTTGTGTGACAGTCTATGTCTCTGCTATCTTTGCATGTCCATTAATCTGTGGAACACTGGCGTTTATATCTGCTATTACAGGATGTAGATCATTACTGCGTCAGCGTTTGTGACAAAACGCATCAAGTCAGATCATGGTGCATTCGTCAACACGGGCTGTAAATTATTATCCGTGCCTCGTGTTTAATTGCATGGCTCGGCTCCACTCCTGGCGCACGCCGGGGCCAACAAAACTACAAGTGAAGGACGAGGGATTAGAGGTGCTCGGCAGGAGTCCGGCGGCCCAATCCCATTATCCAACCAGCTAATTTTCCTTGGCTGGGGTTTGAGCTCCCAACATCTTGAATCACGGTTTGGGATATGCCGGGAAAGACTAGTTTCCTCGGGAACACATTCTTGCATAATAGTCTCATCCGTTTACACTGGGTAGGCACCGAACGAGGGTTTAAAGGAGCTCGGTGAACGGAATAAAAACAAAACAAAAATAAAACTAAATTCCAGATGAGTATGACATGATGTTATATAATAATTGCGATGATTAACTATTGTACACATTTTACAAAGACCATTTAGACTGATTTGTGAGCAGGATGATGATAAGGTGTCCAGATTATTATGCAGGGTTCGGGGGGGAAAGAAAAGGTGAAAAAGGATCATTTGCTCTGTAAATGATGCAAAAGGAGGACAACGGTGGAAGAATGAGGTTTAATCCTGCCTGGATGCAGATCACTTTGAATCGCGCTTGGCTTTTAACTGAACGACGCTCACCTGGTTGAACCTGCGCGTGAAGGCAACAACGTTGGGAGCGGAGCTGTGCTTCTCCTTCTTGTTCCAACCGCAGCTTGACAGCTCCTGAAACACACACGCAAACAATCAGGGGAATTGACATCTAGAGTACAATAGTGTACTTAATACACAATCAAGTCAAAAGAGAAGCAGCAGCTGTGGTGATAATAGGTTGAGTATTTATTTTTATTTTTACAAGAGGGCCCGGATTTTCATACATGAACAAAGAGAAAGAGTGCTCCTCTTAAGCCTCATCAGCTGGCTTGATTTAGAGCAAAACATGATCAGCTATATCAGGGCTGCACACAATAACCCCGGGTGACCGTTGGTATGGCAACATCTGGGAACAGCAACTCGACAGAGCTTGACCACATTTGAACCTCTGCATTTGTAAGATCCGATGTCAAATGGTAAAAGCAGACGACGGTGAGTTGAGACCCGAGTTCAAAATGGTGGGGGGGTCCAGACAAGGATATGGAGGAACTTGCTGGATCATCACCGCCCTGCACGGAACCAGGATGTGGCTGCTCCAGAAAGTAGGAGCCCGCCTCGCTGAGGGAAGTCAACTGTTTATTTAATATAATGTGCTTCCTCTCTGTAAACCACGTCAATCATCATTCCCTCCAGGATCCACACCGTTGCATGACTATTCCTGAAAAAAAGGCGCTCTATGGTCTTGACATCTCTTGACCACCGATCGGGTAGACCTCAGCAAATGATGCTCATCTTTCAATACGGGGCCACGTGGACTTGTCGGGTGATTGAGATACCTAAAAAAGCCTGGAGTGGACATGAGGCACTTCAAGTTTTTCAGACGCGGGAGTCAACTCTTGGCAAAGCTGAGATTGATTTGAAAGGGAGTTAAGATGTAGACTGTCATGGCTTGTAATCAAAGGTACCCCACGAATTTGCAAATAACCGCACTCTGGAAATTTAATGTAGAAAATGACAAAAATGATTTGGTGAAAAACCCAATCAGCGGATTTCGTTGTACTCTTTCTGTCATGCCCTAAGATGCTTCTATGGCCCCATGTAAGCAGAGGAGTAGCTAGCGCAGTGTTTCTCAAATAGTGCCCCCCCCTCACTTGATGATGCACGGAAAGATCGCTACTGGCGGAGGTTAACAGTTGGTACGGTAAAGCGGCAACGAAAGATAGAGGCGCTTATTATACAATACGCACTTCAAAAGATACTGCGTATGCATGACTGAGTGAAAAACAATCATAACTGCTATTTTTATTGGTTGCAAAGCAGTGACATACAAGCTAGCGTGCTCATCCTTCTGGTGCATTGCTTCAAAGTCAAATCATCTGTAAGCCATTTATCAATGTTAGATACGTGTGAAATTACTTTTGGGTGCTTTGGAGTCAGCCGCTTAAGGTTTATTTATTAATATAGGCAATTATACGCACTTCGGGAGCTATCCATTAGTTGTACGTTTTTGCTATTGTTGTCAGGGCTTGCTCCTTAACTCCAGCGAACAGCGAGGGTTCAGTATATCGCAAATATAAACTTTATAGGATATCATGAAAATATGTGTTTGAATGCGGATGCTCCACTGTGGTCTCTGTTCGATTTATGAACGCTGCGGTAAAAAGACTGAAGAGTCAAGCCACAGATATCGGAACATCCCTCCGCGCTGCCGATGGCGACACAGCTGGACACGTAAAAGTAAAACAACTTGGGTCAATTAAGAGCAAAACAAGGGCTACCGAGAACAACTAACGGCAACTCGTTTTAGACACACTTCGGTCCCAGAAGGATTTAAAAGCACGTCACGACAAGTATCATCTAAACAGCCAGACTGTGCCGAATAAGATCAGCAGCTGCAGCTGAACCACAGATGCGAATGACCTCATTAGTGATACCGCAGCGGTTCCTTTTCCCATTGTCTACATTGTAAACGGAAACCTGCGGCGTCGGGTACCCCGTGAGACCTGAGAATCTGCGGCGTGCCAGAGCAAGAGCTGAGGTACGATGGAAAAATTGATTGAACAAGCGTGCTTGCGGCGAGAGACCAGAGATAGGAGGGGGATTCGCTCGAACAGGAAGGAAAACAGGGATTGTTGATTATGTGAACAGCAGCTTGCGGTGAGACCGAGCACAACCTTTGACTGATTGCGGCACGGTGTCAAGTTTAGTGCCGCAAGTCAACAGACGTACTTGTTCCCCTCTTGTTTTGATAAGAAACAACAACAAGGGGCAGAGAGAATTACGATAGGGATGAGGGCAAACGTATAACGCACCGCTGCCTCCAAAGTGTAGACTCCAGCTAGGATCTGCTCGATGTCCAAGCCAACATTAGAACCTTTTCCTGCGCGCACTGTCGGAGGAGACGACTTTACCAGGTGCGTTTTTTTTTCCTCCCACCGACCACGAGACTGATCGTTTGTCAAGAGCAGTAAAATTTCACAGAGCGTGTTATCACGGTAAGCCTGCAGTGCGACCTTTGCCATAGTCAGTCTAGCGCAGTGACTTCCAGCCAGAGTGCCGTGTCAGCTCCTCTGACTCCTAATACCGCCATAGACCCTTTTACACTGGCCTGTAAAGGGTCACTGGTCTGTATGAACGGCAATGACATGGAATTTGTTTGAATTTACTGAATGTTTTAAATAACTTTTTTTAACGTGTTAAAGTGGACGTCGAGTCTTTTCTTTACAATATGTCTCATGCGCCCCCCCCACTAATCCAAACACCGCATTATGATTAATATTGCGTTTGTGAAATATGAATGAACAAGAAAAAAAAAACATTTTATCCATCTCAGGGATCGGCCATTTTGCTACCTGCTGTCGACTGAAAATGACATCACAGATGCTCAGGGCTCAGGTAACGAGCAAGCATGGCTCACCTGTTTGTGAGTTGGGTCATGTGACATTCGCAAGTTGAGCTTGAACACTTTTTGTGATGCATATTCTAGCTGGCGGCAATGACGCCGTGCCAAATTGTACCCTTAGATACTGTCCACGTCTCTTACACTGTAAATGACACGAGACTCGGTTTCACTTTGCATCTCACCAGCAGCACTGGAAGCCATTAAGGCGACAGGAGGTCATTCTCGAGAAACAACTTTCAATCTACAATCCGGACACATCCACGAGGTTTCCACTGTGTGAATGAGCGAGAAAGGCGCAAATACTGATATCCGCCGGGGGCATAAAATGCAACGCGATAGCCATGCTTCTCGAGGACTTGAAGAAGTGATGCTTGGCAGACACACCACATAACTCACTTGGCTGAAGTGGTCATGAGTGACTTAGAGGCAAGCGTTCTCTGTCACTTAATATTTCATCGACTCCCAGCTTGAGATGAATAACTCTCAAACGCGTGAAAGGGAAAGATGTTGCAAAGACCGTCGGCAGGCAAGTTTCCTGGTATAGAAAAATGACAAATAGGCCCCCAAAGACCTTTTTAATGCAAGACTTTTTAATGGCTAGTTGGGTCTCTGGAGTGGTAAAACCTGCAACGTTAGACATCCTGATAGAAAAGAGAATGTGCAACGTGCATGAATAAAAGCTGAGGTATGAGTTGATGGGTGGGCAGTATTCGCCCTAAATGGAAAAAAAAATTCCAAAATCTGCCAAAAAACAATCAGAATAGAAGCTTTAAATTACGACAATGTCGGCTTTGGTGGTACAAAGTCATGTACTATCAACAGTTTTTGTGTGTGTGTGTGTGTGTGTGTGTGTAAATTTATTGAGGATTTTAGAGACATTTGAAGCATTCATCCGATGAAAATTCCATTGCTGCTGGGAGGCAGACATGCTCACCACAAGACCACCATGCTTCTCATTGAATCAAATTGACTTAAAGCAGTAAGGTCAAACGTAGGTTAGGTTTCATGACGGAATACTTTAATAAACTCAAGCACTTTGGATTAATCCCGCGAAGAGCGGGCTAGAGCTGTTGTTTTGACGATTTTGCAAGTGCATCATATAAAAAGGTCTGATCTGATATCATGTGAAGAGCAAATACGGACTGGTGGGAGCACCTCGATGCGTGAAATTGAATTTACAACATCCAAACAAAGGGACCCTCTCATCTCGTCTCGGAAGGGATTCTTTCCCGTGTTCCCATTTTGCGAGCTTTATCCAAAAGAAAACAACACTGCACATTAAGATAGATCCGTTCTAATGGCACAATTGCAAGATAGCCCATGAAAATGGAACCATCGAAGTGGGAACATTTGGGAGACAAACCAACATTTTCTGAGAAAATATTCCTCAAAAGTCAACCAAATAAAAATCTTGTGAGGGAGGAACTTGAGACAAAGCTGGTCGTGTGATTCCGACTTTAGGGTATGATTAAAAATGTTTTTAATTTCATTATGAAATGACCAAACAAAATAAAAACCAAAACCTAGCAAAGAAGTATGAAACATGAACAAAAAGAATACACTGGAGGAAAAAAAAATGGTGATCGTGCTCACACACTTGCTCATGCTACAAGCATCACTCGGCAAACACCTTCTGGTTCGCACTCTTTCTTTCCCAAGTGTGAGTAGTCTTACTTGATTTAGTTTATTATAAAATGTTGACCTCCTCTTCTCACTTTTGACAGTTTAGAATGTCCAAATGGCATGGAACAGAACAAACAAATTCACTTACGTGGGAAAGCTGTCTGGTACAAAACTTAGCAGGTGCCAAGTTCAAAGAATATTACACAACCAGTTATTCAATACAGTACATTCTTACTCGGCCAGGGAACACAGTTGAGATGACAGGCAGACGCCTGCGCGCGCGCGCGCACGCGCACGCACACACACACACGCACACACACACACACACACACACACACACACACACACACACACACACACACACACACACACACACACACACACACACACACACACACACACACACACACACACACACCTGCTTTTTGCATTATATGGCCACGAGGAGCACAAGGAAGTGGAAAATAAGATTTTCAATCAAGTTTACACCCCCCCCCCCTCTCCTCCGCCTCGTCTCAGATACACGCAGCTTTCATCTCCGTAACAGGCGGGCTCTCATTTTCACATTCCGACACAATAAGCGTGGACTTGTAATCCTCACCCAGTGGGTCGATTTAAAGAAGACATGTTATGGCCCTTTCTTTCTTTTCACATTTAAAACCGTTCCGAGGTGGCTTAATAAAAGGGCTCCAGCGTCCTTCAAAAGAGTCAAGAATGACCACTTGCAAAACTCTGGTTCATGTTTCCGAATGCTGATTTTGTTACCATGAATAAGTGCTATTCAATATCCTTGACGTCCATCTTAACATCAGTATACTAGTTATGCTCTTTGTCCTCACTAATAGGACAAATTAAGCATATTAGTAGGACAACTTCAAGTCAAGTCAAGTCAACTGTATTTATAGAGCACTTTCAAACAGCCATCGCCGCATACAAAGTGCTGTACATGGAGCAATTTAACATATACAATAAACAGTAAAACAAATCGGTAATAAAGACGGTAGAAAGCACCAAACAGTAAAACCAAGAACAAATCTAAGTCATGCTGAGTCGAAAGCCAGAGAATACAAGTGAGTTTTGAGGAGGGTTTTGAAGATGGGCAGTGATACTTCATGTTACTAATGAGGCAAAACTGTGCACTAGTTGACAGCTGCGTGCTACTAGTACTATTAGGTAAATTTCAAATTATACAAATTCACCTCTATCTAGCGCTTCACTAATCTTGTCCAGGCTTGCCATGAAGCCGTTATGCGCTTTTATTCACGGCGTACGAGTGGGTTATTGGCCATCTTTGTGTGTATTCATAAACTGTCTCACCTCGGGCTGGATGGCTTTGAAAACAGGATCATCCATGAGTGTAATCTGGCCCTGGAGGAGAGCATTTAAACAAATGTTAGAACATTTATCACAAAAACAGCCGCTGCTTTTCATACCGTAAAGATCAAGACGAGAAGCCACAGAGTGCCATCTTGTGGTCGGAAATGAGACCAAAGGCATGCTCTCACATTGCGGCACTCCTTTAGCAAGGTCACTGGTGTCAAAGATGGATTTTACGCTTGCACGTCTCATCATCCAAGCCCAACTTAATGCCATTCATTTGATTTTCATGTACATTTCAAGTGACGCACGTCCCATATGGCAGCATTAACGATAAGGGAACATGAAACAAGTCGTTTGAGAACATTCCTGAACTTCACGTAACCACCTTTACTGTCAGCACTGTCAAATCCAGACTTAAAAATTGAGATGTGTTAAAAATTTCCACAGTAAACTCACTACTGTGGAATAATAAATAAAGATGAATAAAGTTCTCAATCTGAGACTGGCCATCGTTTCACATTAGCTCAGCACTTTAGGTTTGTGCTTATGCTTAAAAACAACAACAACAACTTACAAGTTAGTTGGTCAAGGACAGCTCGAAACAAACAGACTTACGGCATATTCTTCCGGTGTGACCTTCAGCACGTCAAAGACAACAGCATCAAAGCTCTTCTTCAGCTCGGAGGAGCCCTTGTCACTGAGAGACTCTGAGCTGCTGCTCCTCTGGAACACACATATGCACATAGTTTCATCACAATGGAAGCAACTGATACAAGCATGCTGGAAACAAGCCTCTCATTCAGTGTTTGCCAACTAGGGGTGCACATACCCTTTGGGGTACGTGAGCAGATTGCAGGGGGTACGTGGATACATTCAGCCATTTATTTCTCAGTTCAATAACGGTGGCACAGATGTGCCAAAATCACAACAGCTGCATGTCAACAAGTGCCACATTAAAGCTCAGCTGGCTGATAAAAAGGCAGTAAAACAGAAAATAAAATATTTCTTAATGTAATAATCAGTTATGTTTTCTACTTTTGTAGAATCATCCAACACTGGAAGAGTGAGGGGGGGGGGGGTAATCATGGTATGAGAAAGTCTTGGAAGCATGTAAAAAAAAAAAAAAAAAAAAAAGGGAACCAACTGCGCTCATTAATTGTGAACCAACTGCGCTCATTAATTGTGATTAATTGTGAGGGGTAATGTTTTAATAAGGTCTCACCACTATTAACTATAAATGTATGACTGTCATCTTTAAGCGTATGCTGCACATAATTACATTGGTTTGCACGTGCACGCCACGCACGCGCAAAACAATGTAATGCAGTTTGTAGAGCATTGCTAGCTGGGTGTTTTGGAAAATCAGGTGTTATTTTTGAAAATCGACTTTTGAATTGGTCAAACTGTTATGCAATGCACGTCCCGGCCGTGTGGGCTCGTAATGAATGTGACGCGCGCTACGCGCGTTCACGTGAACGCGCTCAGCACAGGCGAAACAGCCACGTTTTAGGAGTGTACTTACGGCCATTTGAAATGATGGGCTCATCAGTCTTTTTTCTCGTCTTCACGCCAGTAGATCGCGCACTCACAATGTGCATTTGTGCACGGGCATGCCCAGTGCCCTGATTGATTGGCATGATTGACTTGTTTGAGGGTGCAGCACGCGAAAACTCAGCGTAACGATAGTTACTGGCTGGACGTTGTTTTGAAAATCAAGTGTTATTTTTTGAGAATCGAGTTTTACATTTATCGGCGGTTCGGAAGATGAATGAATGAATGAGTTTTACATTTGTTTATGCACGTAAACACACCAACACTGCAACTGCAGCTGCACAGCAGCCAGGTGCAGCAGCTGCAGGAAGAGGACATGCGAGAAAAAGAAAGCAATACGGATAGCTTTTGCGAAAAACCCCTTCGTGCTTCGAATTATTGTGGCAGATGTGGAAAGGCCAATCCGCCACAAACACACTACAACCATTTGTTCTGATTGTAAAAAAAAAAAAAAAAAAAAGTTTTGTGTTTGTTTTTCGTTTTTGTTATCAAGTTTGCATATTAGTTGCTGGTTGTTTTGTTTGTTTGTTATAATGTATGTTACTTCAACATTTTTCATAGTTTTTGTGACTTTTATACTTTTTCAAGGTTCTAATTACCATGTACAACATTTTTTCACTCTGATATCTATATAAACGCTATACACAATATTGGACACATAGAGTTAGAGTTACTTATATAGAGTCATAACCCAATACTCATTTTGTTATTCAAGGAAAAAAGTAATGCAAACTATATATGTATGGCTAGATCTAATGCCACTGAACATTTTGAAAGTGAAAAAAATTCAAAAGTGAAAAAGTTGTCACACCTCAAAGCGCAACCCAATTTGGGACAAATATGTTTGATGTCACATTTTTTGAAATGGCCATTACAGAAAAAAACAGGCATGAAATACAATTCTGTTCCTGCGGTTTGGTGACATATTCAAGGCTCTATTTATGTCATATGCAAGATTTGGACTGGGTGGGTTTTTTATTTACATATGCAGCATAGTGACTGTGTGATTGACACACTCCTGCTGCTGCGGCTCATACAGGCGCCAAATATAAATAAATAAATAAATAATGATATGTATGTCTTGGCCTGATGCCACTGAACATTTTGAAAGTTGAAAGTGAAAAAAAATTCAAAAGTGAAAAAAGTTGTCACACCTCAAAGCGCAACCCAATTTGGGACAAATATGTTTGATGTCACATTTTTTAAAAATGGACTGCATTTTGTGGGCTCGTGTATGTATGAAAGTTCACTTTTTTCCCCCTCATTTCTTATCACAACATTATAATACTAATAACTGTGATCATTGCTGGTCATGTAGAAGGTGAAATAAATTATTCATAGGGTTTTTATTCATAGGGTAGTTTCTTTCCATGTTGTTGGAAATCGAGACCTAATCAAAAATGTCTCGGGGAAATTGATGGGTAGGGAAGGATGTGTTGGTGAGAAGCGGCTTCACCTCGGAGACGGTGGCAGCAGTCGGGGCGAGGCTTGATTGGCCATTGGGGAAGTCCATCATTCCCACAGCATGCAGCTCTAGCACAGGAGGCCGTCATTCATGATGCTCAGCTGCAGCAAAAGCCCGCCCTGCCCTGCCCCCCAAAAAAAAATTCACAGCAACAAATACAGTACAGTCGTGAATACCATAAAGCAGAGAAAGCTCTCACTGTAGAGCAGCACCACCTGGCGGCTAAACCCATTTCCACATCAACAAACCTGAATCCAACCATGGCCACTGGAAGCTTTAGTTCACTGACCTCGTGGAGACAAACTGAGTTTAGGTCTAAGTGAGATCAGTGTATACCATATGGATACTCTCACGGCCCTATAACTTATACAGCTTAGGACAGAACGAGAGGGAGATGATGAAAAGATCTGCGCTAAACAGCTTACAGCAAGACTCACGTGTCTCATGAAATGTAACAGTGGAACAACAAACGTTGGATGAGAGAGAGAGAGAGAGAGAGAGAGAGAGAGAGAGAGAGAGAGAGAGAGAGGCTTTGATTTCGCAACTAGAGAAAACTGTCTTTTTATGCTGTTCTTGCAAACTTTTGAACTGTTTCGACCTTGGCAGAATTTGTGTAATTTTGGCAATTAAAAATCTCACTGTAAAGAATGAACAGCGAACCGTCTCATTCTATTCCTTATTGCTCTGTTTTGCTAAGTGATTGTGTTATTCCGAAATGCGTTTCGATGTATCTGGAAAAAAATGTTTTGACTTATCGCTCGGTTTTTTTTTTTTTTAAAGAACGGTACACACATCTTACAAGGAGAATGTTGTGAGCCTGACAGCAAGTTGAAATACAAACAATTTGACGTGGGCCGATGAGTCGACATGTAACGGCCGCTTACAAACGTCGCGGACAAACTGACACGCAAAAAGCCTGTTCCTCGGCTCACCGTTTTGAGTGTCAGATGAACATGATTCCGGAGGTAAGCCCAGCCTCTCGCCACGTGGTGAAGTCTTGATCTGTCAAGTTGCGTCCCACTGACGCACGTTGAAACTTGAAAAGAAAGAATAAAGTCACTTTTTCTGGATAAATGTTGCCGTGTGATCTACATTGCCATGGATCTGATGACGCTGACTTGCCATTGCCCCAAAAGTATGTGGGACTGACATATCGACTTACTTGTTAGGGCTGCAACTAATAATTATATTAATAATTGATGAATATGGTGATGAATAAGGTGCTTTTAAAAACTTTCCATCCCTTTATTTCAAAACAAAACAAAACAAAACAAAACAAATCACCCCTCCCCCAACAAAACAAAACAGGACATTATTTCAAATTGACAATGCACAAACAAATTAATTATGCTTCAGTTACTGGTTTGGTCCATAACATATTTGGAAAACAATCATTAATCATCTTGCCTATTTTCTAAGTAAAAGCAATTGTTTTATTTTGATTCAACACAAAGATAATCAGTCCAATTTCATGCGAGAAGCTGACATTCCGAGCATTAGGACGACAAAAAAAGAAGAAAATCCAAAATAATTGTCAAACACTTCGATAACCTTTGAGTTGTCGATTAATCGTTTTTGAAGACATTTTTATCTCGTGTGCTGTGAGGTTTTTTTCTAAACTAAAACTGTCTCAATGGCAGATTCCTCACACCAAATGAAGTAGTACTAACTGGCCACTAGGTGGCTCAGCACTCAAAGGAATCCAACATGTCGCCTGACATGCACGAGGAGAGGGTTGGGTGTGTGTGTGTGGGGGGGCAACTGCTGACAAATGCTACATGCTGGCAGGCCTTTGGAAATCAGTTGGGGGCTAAGATTCCATCATCCCCCTGAGGTTGTTCTCACAGAGGGACATGACGGATAGAATTGGCTTCAAAATTCATGAGCAGAACAATTATGGGATTAAGTTTGGCTTGTAAATGTTAAATGGACGCTGTCCTTGGCGCATTGGACTTCTTTCAAATGGAAATATCAGGAAAATTGTACTTTTCATAATAGCTTGTGTACTAATAGTTGTGTTTCTGCAGTGTCTGCCCACCCAACTCGTATCAATGAAACAACAAATGTGCATGTTTTGTCAGTTGCATGCCTGATTCGAAAAATGTGTCTGTGAAGGAGGCCTTTCGCACTTTTGCTTAATAGTGGAGCTAATTTAAATAACCGCCACCCACGACGGGTTTCTGCACCCAGAACTTGGCAGAGCCAATTTTAAGTGACTGTGTGTGAAACATTATTAGGCAGAAACAACCCCCCCTCCGTTCCAATACCTTAATTCGCTCCTTTTTCATTTAACTTCACTTGTTGCTGTGTCATATTGAAGCTCACTTGATAGGCAAATATTTTCCCGAAACGCAAAAACAACACATCGATCAAGTCACACCTTGTAAATTGAAAGGTTCATACGTCGGGGCACTTGTGTGTATCATTGTCAGTCACAGATTAGCCAACTACCCGAGTGAGAAGTGTCGACATCTAATGACGCCCGTTCACCGCCTGCAACCATGCACTTTGCGTCCGACACAACAGCGCCCACACAAAGCGGACGCCTCCTCCGCCTTCTGAGTCAACGCCAGCATTTCGAGTCAATCTCAACTGCCACGCAAAGAGAATATTAGACTATCGGTGACAAACAGTGGAAGGCGTGCCAGGGCTTGTTAAAGAGATTTTAAGGCAGGTTGCTAAATGACATTCACACACTTGCAGACTAACTGCAAATTGTCTCCGCATTCCACGACCAAGCTTTTCGCATCCTAAAACGGCAAAAAGAAGAAAAAAAAATGCACACCCCTAAAGTCAACAGCTGTCATCTTATTTCCAAAGCGAAATAATGTCCGAGTGGCCTGGCCTCTGTTGCTTCTCCATTTACAACCTTGGGGTGTTGGGCCTTGTATTATACCCTTGGGCAAACTGTTGGGTTTGTTCAGCCCCCCCAAAAGGGAACTCAGACCACGCATCCTCTTTCGAGGGTAACAAATGTTTTATTTAAATGCAAAAAAAAAATGTACAGGTATTATGGTATTCAGTATGTCTCAGTGTTTGCATGAAATCACACTGGTAGAACATGCATTTTATGAAACATTTTAAATTAATCTAAATGTTTTCAATATAAATATTTCTTGTTCTTGTTTTTCCGTCTATCAAATGTGGAGGTAGCCACCTTTGGACCAAAAGTTGGGTGTTATTTACTTTAAATTCAGTATCGGAAACATTTGGAAGGCGCTCCCAAAACTGCCGAAGTCACAGATGAGTCCCAATTTTTTCATGGATTTTCAAATAGGTACCCTACATTTTTTTTTAGCAGCCGAGTACATTGGATTTAGCTAAATAAATAAAAAAAGTATTCGCTGATTTTTTTTTTAGCTGCTCAGAGATATCTTGTAAAACAGGAGAGTACTTTTCAAGGCGAGAGGAAGTATTGCAAAGCCGGAAAAAAAAATCACTAATGAAAAAGAAATCGCTAATAACACAACACAAGATATTACTTGACAGAAAAAGTGTTTGATGAGTCAGTGGGCTGTCTGTCGTAACGCTAACACCTCTGTAACGGTAACGCCTCAATTTGAGCCAGGAAAAAAAAACATGTAAACGAGTCTTAATATACACAAACCACAAAATTATAACCACTGGCAGTCATCTGAGAACCAGTACTAGATCTGTATCACAAATGATGCCTTTAATTAAAAAAATACTATGGAAATCTAGCAGGTGGCTGATGATTACCCTAGCGTTGTTTTATTGCATTATTATTCCAAGGTAGCCATAAAAACGCATCAATAAACCCCAGTTGGCTTTCACGCCGCCTTAATCCCATTTACTCCCGTGCATCTATTGATGAGTCCCAAGTCCAAGCACATAAACATGAGATTAGAGTGTTGAAGGCATGTGAGGGGAAATTCGATGAAAATATAGCTTTAGTGCTTCCGGCGAAAGGTCACAGAGTGTGAGACGGGAATAGACGTCGCTGTTGGAATGTGACACAGAACACGGCATTTTTCCTACTCGCGCTTATCCATCCAACTGTAAAAATGACCCTAACTTGAGATTTCAACCGCCAAACCTCATAACTGTGAGGCAGACTTACTAACCCGTCCAGACGTTGTCCATCTTACCCGTTCGTGGACGTCACGACAAAGAACCAAGAGTCAAAGCTTCAGAAAAGGATAAGAACAGCCTTCTAATGTTACAACACAGCGCCTTCATAGGGGCGGGTGTAAAGTAAACACGGTACGCATGCATGGACGCATTGTTTAGTCTGGCCGCAGCGGGACGTGACGTGTTGGGAGAAGCGCATCCGTCGCCGATGCGCCAAAGTCGGGTGGGGTAAAAAGTGGGTCAGTGTGTTGCGAAGAGGATGTGACAGCCCGTTAAAAGCTGCGCCGTCCTCTTTTGCTTCCCGAGCACAGAGCAGCCTGCGACGTCACTGATTGCTATCTCCGGCGGGGGGGTTCTTTGTTTAGCGTCAGGGTCTCTTGATCATCGCTGCTTCATTTACGGCGGCCCTCTCGAGGAGAGAGCGATTGATTAAGGGGGTCCCACCGGTCCACTGTGCTGGAGAGAGGCAGAATGCCCCCCCCCCCGGACGAAATGGCAGCCAATGGCAGGGCGCATATGGAAAAACATCAAGTCATACTTGTGACAATTTCAAGTTGCTCAATCAAATTTACGGGTAAGGGGCAAGAAAATATTTGGATTTCTTTTCATCCAACATTTGAATGAAGATACGGGGTCCTCGGTTTACAGTGGAGTTGCGTTGGTATAGCGGTATCGGAATCCCAATTTGTCATTAACGCATCATAGCCGATCACGAACCGACGCAAACGCAATAGTGAAGTCAGAATAACAGAAAATATGTATCGAAACAATACAATCAAATTAAAACCAGTAAGTACGACGCTAACTGAGTGTGCCTTGTGTCGACGTATTCTTACACAGCCCAACAAACTCGCTTCTCCAGCATGTTGGGCAAATTTTACCGGTTCTAAATTCGGATCCTGGCAGTTGCTTGCACCGTGGGGTGTGATTATGCTTTTTTTTAGGATGTCTCCCCCTTTTCCTCCTTCTTTCTCCGTCCTCACAGATCTCTGCTTTTGATAATTAGAACCTTAGCAAAACGGGCTCCAGTCACGCCTCGGTCACTGGAGGATGTGCCGGGAGAAAAGGCAAAATGTCAAAGATGAGGGATGTGGGGTAAACAAGAACCAGTTTTGAGTTATTTCTTTTCGGTAGAGTACCGTGAAGTTCGGACGATTCATTGCACCCATGAAATAACAACAACTTTTTCCCCCACTCAACGCACATCGCTGGTGTCCAACGAAAACCTTGTATCTCCAAAATCATCTCTTGTCAGGAGACCAACTAGACGGCATGTTTGTTCAACCATTCGCACTCAGTCATTTGTCAGAATAACACACTCACATGTGGACTGACCAATTGCATACATTTGTAAAAAAGTAAGAACTTTACCAAATTGTGACAAATGATATATGACACCAACTGTGCTCTGGTTTGTGCAGCTTATCCAGACAACGGCAGATGTGTGCCACAAGCGGTTGACTGATGACTTTAGAGACAGTCGGCAAACTAAAGTAAAATGAACGTTGAACTGCAGCGGTCCTAATTGTTTGAACGGCGCTGAGAATGTGGCTATGAGCTGCGGTGGAGGTTCTGTTTGGGCACTATTTGAGGTTATTTTTGTATTTGTTTAAATGTTTAAAAGACACAAACAGCAAATAAGGCAATATAGTATTTTGCATTGTTAAGATTGCAGATTTATGTGAGGCTGAATTATAATGATCCATGATATTGTGTCAAATCTGCCCCCCAAAAAAATAAATCGTGAAGACAGATCATCCACAGTTCATATGGCTTGGTGAAGTAAAGAGAAGCCATTAGACGAGGATATGGTCAGGAAAACGGCTAAAGGCATTTTTAAAGCTGGGGGAAAATAGTATTTTCACGGCAGAGCTGGGAGGAAGTCATCAGTGACAAACAATCCCGACTACAATTCAAGCAGGTCGATGCAACCCGTTATCTGAGTTGAGCACGTCATAAGTCACGCAATCTTGCTCTGTCATAACATATCTAACGAGAATTGATGACTTGCGTCTGACTCGAGCCCACCCCAGCTGCGCTTCGCCGTAAATAAGACATGCCGACACTGTGCCAAACTTGTAAAGTGGCGGCGTGTGGCCCGAGTGGTGATGTGTGATTTGTTGCCTGGGCGGGCGGGGCGGCGAGCCCACGTTCAAGTCCACTTGCCCCCGATGAGAGTAACGCTGACTGATGAATGAGGGAAAAGGGGAAAGGACGAGGGAGCACGAGGAGGCGGTGGGGGGGAGGAAATGGTGGAAGTGCACGGACTGTTAACAAGGAAAGGGCAGTGGAACAATGCAGGGGCAGCGATGCGGTCAGAGGAAACAAGATAGCATCTCGATGTCTTCCTCGATGAGTCTCCAAGGATCGGCTAATGTCAACAATGCCGCACGAGTCCAACTTGGCAGCTTTGTTTTCAATAGAATGCCACTCAGTAAAGAGCTCCACCGTCTAATCAGATTTAGGCTTGAAGTGAGCAAACTCGCATCGCGGTTGGCCGGTCAAAAATGTGCATTTTGCGCCACATTAATACCCTTTCATGCACCCCGTAGCCTGATATACATGATAAGCTGCCCCTGGAAGGGTTAACGCCTACTGAATAGCGCAGAAGCGGCTCGCAAGCAACAACTTCAGCTAGTGCGCAGGTGTCAAACTCAAGGCCCCGGGGCCAGATGTGGCCCACCACATCATTTTAAGTGGCCCGCAAAAGCAAATCAAAGACGACAACTTGCATGAGGCCTGGAAAATCAGGAACAACATTTCATATGTAATAAATCAGTGACACATTTTAAGCATTTTCTTGTTACCAAACCCCTCATTACAGTAACTTAAACAATAAGTGAATTAAATGTTATTCTTGACTTCTTTATACAGTTTCAGCTATCATGGCGCTATACAGTAGATGTAATGTGGCCCGCGACAAAAATGAGTTTGACACCCCTGAGCTTGTGCATCTAAACACGTTGCGGAGTTGCTCGTGAAATCATCAATTGCAAGGCGGCGAATACGTTATATTTCCGACAACTATCATACTCGAAGGGATGACAAGAAAAGACGGAGAAGCTATTGATTGATGTCTGCACAATAAACATGATCAAAATTACATTACGGTCGAGCTTTTTTTTAAAAACAAAAAAATAATTTTGCTTTACTTCTGGATAAGATTAAGTTTGCTACTATACAGAATGTGAATTTAAGAAATAAAATCTGGAGATTCTATCATTCGTCATATGATCATATTTTTACTAAAATTGCTCCACAATGTTCGAAAGTTGCTCCTCAAGTGAAGTTATCGATTCACAAAACTGCTCTGCAAATTAAAAAAAAAAAATCATTATCGAGCCTTGAGACTATTATGACACAGCTCTTGTATTGGACCTAATTAGAAGTCGAGGCGCAACTACCGAAGAGTTCAGCGAGTTTATCGAGCGCAGACAGCTGGTTGCAGGATAAGCAACAACACCCCGTGGACGTTTCTCATATTCAGAAAGCCGAGCGTGGAGGTGTTTATTCTTGCGCCATCCCAGTTATTGGAACTCGAGACGGACGCTCGGCTTTTCCCAGGACGAGGTTCCGGGTGGGCCCTCGGGGCTCTTGTGTAAGACGTTGATTTTAAAGAGGCACGACGTGTTTCAACCTGACAGACCTTAATAATTACGTACGGGGCTCAACACACGAATATCCGCATCTGATATGACAAAGCCGTCTTTTCTGAGGTCTGCAATCAACTATTTCTTGTCATGCTATAATAATCAGGTTGTTACGGTTTCAGGGATGCGCGATCACTGTTTTATTCTTTCCCCATCTATACAATAACGAAACAGAATTTTTTTTTTTTTTTGCATGTTAAACAATATACCCTCTCTCTACCTCCCTACAAGTGAAGCTTACATTATGCGGAGACAACAACTGACATTCCGCCCAGGTTCTTGCGACTTCTCTATAAAAATCTTTCCGACACTGGTTTCACCTGCATTTTAGTCGGCCGGGGCACAAGTCTCCAATATTTCTGTCTTGCAGCGAGGAGCCGGCCTCGTTTAAGTCGGCCTACTCAGCTCAATTCCTACAATAAATAATGCCGACGTCAATAACTGCCAGTTTGGATACAATGCTGCAGTAGGGGTTGTAAAGTCATCTTAAAATCCCGAGCATGATAACAAGAACGACTTGGATTATGCAGATATAAATGTCATAGATTTCAGCATCAACTTGTGCGGTTGATACTTGTGAAATTTCTCTTGTATGGTTATTTTGCTCTCAGATAACTTTGAAGCGACTTAATTGAGCAATAAGAAGATCACGAGCTTCTGGAATCTGCGCATGCACGCACATTCACCGTTCAACATGCATGACTTCCTCTACCATGGCACCGCCCGGTCTCTGCGGTCCGATAAAACGCACTATTACAATTTGTAACAAAATGCCGACCCGCACTGCTGCTGGACGTTGATGTCCTTTTCACGAGCGAGTGACCATCCACCATCATTTCTTAAAAATAAATCAACTGACATTTAAAAACCAGTTAAGATGGTGTGTTGACGCGCTGTTATTTTACATGCAAACCACACAATTTATTCCATTACGACCAATATCAAAAATGACTGTGCAACACAAATAACATCACGCTTCTTGACTATTTGAACTACGAGGAGCCTCCAAAGTCAAGAGCTGTGGCAACGATCTGAAAAGGAAGTAAACCAACCTCGGTCTCACTCGGACACAATCGCGGGTGAGAAAAGGGGAAGACAACACATCGGGGAGAAAACAATTCTCCTGAGGCGTAGGAAAAAAAGTAGTGTGTTTCCGGTAACCCGACCGACCGACAATTTCTACCTCGAAAAAAAACTTTACGGTCGGCATTTTTTTCAAACCTTCTACATTTTTGTGTAATAATAATAATAATCGTACATTTCATTTATACGCGCCTTTCAAAACACTCAAGGACGCTTTACAATCAAAACAAGAACAATAAAACCACAGACAAAATTGTAAATAATAAAAGGAAAGATGAATTTAGAGCGTTTACGTTGGTGCAAACTCTCGCGATATTCACGTTGCGTCGTTTGCCCTGTCGTGTCGTCTGTCAACAACATTGAATCATGGCGGCGGCCACGATCTCCGACAACAGTTTAAACCGCGTTTTGTGTGTTGCAGTCGCATGCTCGCACCATAATATTAAGAAAATAGCATCCACTGCTGTATCGAAAAGATTCAGCGAACTATTTGACAAACACCACGGGCCGTCTAGGACGCGGGACGCAGAGGTAACGAGATGGCTGTAACACCCAGCCGCTGGGTACTCAACTCTCTCGCCGCCGAGCATGGGTTTCAATCAGTGGCGATTGCTCTCGGACTGCAAGGGAAGCTCGGCTTCCCATAAAATGTCAAAGAATAAGTGATCAAATATATGAATGTAAATTTCATTGTGTGTCCATGTCATTGACTAAATATGCGCTACAACATGCTCAACTTTTGCTCCGAACCAGCTTCTTCTTACTGGTTACGACGCGACTCCCTTCTCATTCATCCCGCAGCTTCGCTGTGCTTTAAACGGTAGTGAGTTCCGGGTAGGTTGTCCCAATGTGTTGAACGGAGACGAGTCATTGGATACAAGCTGGTTTTTGTCCCGCCTACGTACGCTCGTCGTCTCTGGGACTGGATGGCAGTGGGAGGGTACCAGACGCCAGGCTTTTCTGCATCTGATTGGATGATCTGTCTGAGCCTGCGTGCCAGTTCGATTGACATTGAAATGAGCCAGTCACCGAGCTTTTAGTGTAGACATCTGTTGCGAGCAATTTTTCAACTCGCATTCTGTTCCGAGGTGAGCTGGAGACTTCTCCTAATCATTTTGGCGACACTCTTTGTTGTAAACAAACAACTAGCGACAAATTAATCTTTTATTTCTGGTGGGTTTTATTGTAGTTCCTATAGTTGTAGGACACGAATTAAGTACCGGGAAAAGACGCCTTGTTGGTATGACAGGGTCACAGATCATTTTCTTGAAAAGGAACGGAGCTAGAGTAGAATTTGCGTATAAATAAACGGGCACATTTTATGATGTCGACCAAAATTGAGCTTCCCCTCTTTGACAGACGAGCATCGGCACTGGTTTCAATGTCTCCTTGTTTTATGTTTTATGGTTATTTTGTTTACGTTTTTGATGGGGGAGGGAGGGAGAAAAAAAGAGTTAAAAAAAAAAGCTTTGTCCGACCTACCGACCCTATGCTGAAATTTCATGTTACCGGAAACACTACTTATTTTTCTACGCCTAATGTGGACATGTCCGTGTCCGTGTGTGTGGCTGAGGGGGAGTTCCTTTCTCATCCCATCAGATAGCAGCTAAGAAAGATTGATTTCTGTATGTGTATGTGTGTGTGTGTGTGTGTGTGTGTGTGTGTGTGTGTGTGTGTGTGTGTGTGTGTGAGTGAATAACTGTTTGTGCGTGTGCACAAAATGGAAGAGCGCAACAGCTGAGACTCGCAAGGAAACAGCTGTATTGCTTCTACTGCGACCCTCCGCCCCAGCCCCCCCCCCCCCTGGAAAAACCCTCCTTTTCCCATCAAGCAGCTCCGCAAGGGACAACACACACATGTACACGCGAACGCTCATGTACACATACACACGACAAGCTTGAAAGGACGAGTACGGGCCGTTGGCACGCGTTTCCAAATGTTGGTCCGTTGACTAAAAATAGGAAAGACATTTGGGCCTCACTCGCTAACCGCGCGTACGCACCAGTTTGTCTGGCGCACAAATCCCTCCCGAACGGGAAAAGGACACTTCTCACATTTGCTCTCGTTTCATTCAAGCGCTTGGATGCGCTCATGTACTGTTAGTCACGGTCAATTACCGGTTTGACGGTTTACCGTGGTTTTAAAAGGTCACGGTTTCAATAACCGGTAATACTGTTTGTCACCAGTAATGAGCTTTTTATTTTCTGTCTTTTCTTTTAAGGGGGATTTCTAAGCAGGGCACAATGTGATTGGCTGCTTGCAGAGTTGTGTAAACGAGACGCCTCTTAAGTTAATGAGAGGCCAGTTGCTTTTCTTTTCCTCCTCCTCGCGAGCAGAGAGGGGAGGGGTGAGCAGTGCCACACAGAGGAGAGAGGGAAACGAAAGAGATGCCGTAACGTGCATCGTCCTTTGGCGCATTTTTACGTTTTTTTAATGACCTGTTTGGGGGCCGCTGGACTATGCTGGAAAAAAATTATTACATCATCAATTGATCACATTATAGTCGAATTGTTCTAGCCCTGATTAAAGTTCAAACAATTCTTAATCTTTGAGGTATTCTGACAAGAGAATCTCACAGACATGTTTTGAAGACCCCTGAAAAGTGGTTCAAATTTTGTTTAAAAAAAAAGCATCATGTCAACAGCTTTTCCAATAAAATTGTTTCGTGTTAGAGGTTTCAGTCAACTTTTTTTTGTACGCTTGTTCCATTTTGAGCATTTTGAATACTAACATAACAGACATTCAAAAAATCCTTCAGTCGTGAGTCTGAAGCATTTAAAAGATTCTTAAGGTTGTGTTCAGTCGAAAGAAGACATTCACATATAGCTTCCAGTGCATTATCTTTTTCCCACTAGACTTTTTCCCCTCTGGACAGCGAAGGGTGTTTGTGGCGCAATATCTTGCCACCAACAAAAGTGCTTGATCACATCCTGAAAACGAGCACGCAGCTTTTTCTACACGCCCTGCAGATGTTTAGTTTGGCCCACACGTCCGCAATTCCTCCTCGACAATCAACGTGCTGTGTTTAAAAGTGTGCATGTGATGTTGTCAAATTCATTGAATTTCGCAATTCTGCAATTTAAGAGCCATACTTGTTGAAAAGATAAGATTGTCCGGCACCCCTGTGGGCCCTTTTTTCACCACGCTTGTGCTAGCACCGGTTCTTTCTTTTTCCACCGCCAAAATTGGCTGTCGCTCTAGTGCTTGATACTGGTGCTTAAGATGGCCCCAATTATTTGTCAGGCCGGACTCTGGCACGACTATATCCAGGGGGAGGGGTTTTCATGACCATCGCAGATGTAGAGGAATGACTCCCAGGACACGCAGACGTTTTGCACACACTGTTGAGCAAGTACAAAAGCGTCTGCTCACATGTAAATACGCAACGTCTGCCAAAACTAACAAAACGAGTTGGCTAAGTCGCACAAACATAAATGGAGTTTTGGGATCACATGGGGATTTAGTTAATGGAAATGACCTGGACGAGCAAGATTTGAAGAAGACGAGGAAAGCCTTGCTGTCTTGCACAATTAACTTCAGGTCCAAAAGGAAGAAAAGGGGCCCAGACTTTGCGTTGTTTGTCTCCGTCGGATCTATGGTCTTTAGCGGGAGCCGGGTCACAAGTTTCCATGACATAGCTTGGCTCTCGCTTTAGCCGAGACACTCAAGGATTTCAGATAGTTGAAGCTGCATGTTACGAGCACCTGACACCCCCCATACAGGGTACACGGGAAGTGGAAGGGAGCGGCGCTTGTCTGTTTATGCACAATCGGGAACGTTTGGTGGCCTTCACTTGTGAGCCCGAGATTTTTACTTCACAAACTACGGAGGGAAACGCTAGGAAAATATTATCATGACCAAATATAGCATGATTATCAACAATTACAAGGTGGTTGTTTTAATGTTTGTGCCAGCAGGTATTCAAGATGACAGTATTTATCCTTTCATTGGACTTGTTGTCCACTAAAGCAGCGGTCCCCAACTTTTCTTGCCCCATCGACCGGTTTAATGTCGGACGATATTTTCAGGCACCGGCCTTTACAGCAAAATAATACGATAGGACCTGCATGAAAACGGTGGTATTTTTGAAACATAAGAATAAACACGAATAATGACACGAGGAAACTCCTATCTGGCCGCAACGCTCTCTGGTTGGTATAGTAACATTTAAATGTGCCTTCAAAATAAGATACACCGCAAATACAAAGCGCATGAAAAATACGACTCATCATCGCCGCATATTATGCAGAGTGGGCTTGGTGCGTGGGAATCTCCCCTTGAGATAAATCCGTATTTTAAGCAGGACTCCTGATACTGTCTATTAAATGTAGCCTTCTTTTTCTTGGAAGTCGCAGGTTCCTCTTCGGTCACCTGGCTAGGCCTTTTCCCCTTCCCAAAGACGTATGTTTTTTGCTCATTTTGTTAGCTCCTGGGTTTCATTTTAGCGGGAACCTATCACAAGCGCATGAGTCAAGTGTGACATACTGTAGACGGCCGGAACAGAGAATCTGTTCAATTTTCAAAATAAAACATCTTTCAGATTCCAAAATAGATAAAACAGAAGTAATGCAAGTTACATATTCTTTCTGTGCGGCCCACGGACTGGTGCCGGTCCGCGGCCCGGGGATTGGGGACCGTTGCACTAAAGCACTAAGCTGTTGCACTTTGAGGCTTTGTGCCGAGTTATGTCAGCCACTTGAGGACTGAGATTCTTGCTGCCCATAAAAAGGGCACCACATATTTACGCTGAAGACAGTAGTAACATTCATCGACATTTGAAACCATTAGGCGAATCGTATGAAACGCTTTACCGGTCATCCGTTTCATCTCCAGCCCAAACATAATTTACTCATACACGCGGATCACAGATGAAACTTCCGCCTCTCCAATCATTCCAGATATGCCACATGGGCTGGCAGCTCAAAGGTGTCAAGTGGAGTGAAACGTTCATAGCTGACATTCTGCGTACCGTAGAAGGCTTACAAGCCCCTGGCCCTGAACTCACGCCTCACCCGCTGTCCGGGACACCGAGAGCCTGCCCATCTTCATCGAAAGCTTTATTTGCCGTTGCTTTTTGCACAGTGTCACGGCACCTGTACTTTTTTTGCAGCAGGCACTGCATGAAAAATGCACCAAAGCGCATCTTTTAACGCTAACAAAAAGTTAGACAGTGAAACACTGTGCCAGCCTCTGAGATTCGCTTCAAGTGAAAGCTGGTGCGCGCATGCATTACATCTGACCGCCTTCCCACACATACGAAAAAAAAATCCAAGTATCTACGACACCCACTTCAGGCAACAGCCAGCAACACCTCATGTGAGCAAGCCACTCTCGCTTCATAGAAACAATGATACAGATACGCCGCGTGACTTTTTATATGTGCCAGACGAACGTTTGGATGTTACCATGGCAACTGAGAAGCCACATTATCAGTTGGGATTGGGAGGGGCGAAGGGGTGCTTTTGGGATATTTTGATTCATCAAAAAGAATACTTTTTGGTGCACTTTGGGGAATATCTGGTGCACGATAAAGACGTTATTGTTGCCCCCACCCAAAAAAAAACTTTCAGGTCCACTTCAGGAACATTCTGACCCATTTTCACAAGTATTGTAACCCAGTCTCAGCAATATTCACATTTTCCATACTTTTGTGCATTTCACGCTCAACTATTTGAAGTCAGAGTATTTTGACAGGATGGTGCGCTAAAGAATTGAAATTTCGTTTCATGTGAACACTGACTACGTATTTAGTGACAATTTTGAAAGTCTAAGTTGAAATTTGAGGATATTCTGTAGTCCATTTGTGAAAGTGAACCAGAATGTCACATTTTGGGATTACTGGTCAAATTTGGTGACGTTTTGGTGCACGGTGAGGAACATCCGGGTCCAGGACATCCTGGTTCACTTTATGAACATAATGGTTCACTTTTAGGACATTTGAGCCCAACCTGAGCAACATTTTAGTCTACTATGAGATCATTTTTCTCAATTTTAAGATCAATCTGTTTCACTTTAAGCACTTTCTGAAAGCAAACCAAAAGGTCATCGATCAGAATATCACATTTTGGGAACCACTGAGGACACTTTGGCACACTCTGGCAAAACGGCACAATATTCTTGTAGGATATTAAACATGAGCCAAGGCGAGTAATGATGCAAATAAAGTTATATCGTCGATAAACTCAAGGTGAGAAAGCGCATGGGGTCGAATTTGATGATGCAAAAGCCCGACCGTGTTTGCTCCAAGGCTCTAGTTCCATTTCACTCTCTCACACACACACACACACACACACACACACACACACACACACACACACACACACACACACACACACACACACACACACACACACACACACACACACACACACACACACACACACACACACACACACACACACACACACACACACACACGTAATCTCTTCCTAATCACATTTGCAGGCCTCGGGCTGAGCAGTTACACGACAGCATTCAACAGATGGACCTGCATGTGGCGGGTAAGGCGAGGATTAGCCGAGTCCATAAGGAGCGGCATGGTTTGTAAATTCGCAGGGAGACCATCTTGTCTTGGTTTTTAACACAAGCAGGTGTCATGACAGGATGGCATGGAATCAGTCAAACCTTGTGACTTGGAGGGCACCCCTTGGAAAGTATTCATAGCACTACACTTTTACAAATGTTGCCAATGCCTTATTCCAAAATTTGAATAGTGTGGTACCATGACTTTTTTTTCTTCTCAAAACCACACCAGAGGAGACTGCAGTGTTCTATTTTGAAAAGGTCCCACTGTATCTACAGTATCTAAACAATAAATCAATTTTGGAGGCTGCCATTACGGAGCATTGCGCCATTAATCAATACGCTATTCCTGTATGTGGGAGGAGATGGAGGAAGAGGAGCAGCAGGGTGGCTAAAGCCAAATAGAATTGATTTTGCCCCTTTCAGCATGACTGCGACACACAGCAGCAACAAGCATTCTGGTCACGAGTCTGAATGAACCCTTGACTCTTGTGTCAGATGTTAAGTGTGGCAGAGTGTCCAGCGCTCTGGAATCAATCTTGAGCAGCTTAGGGAAAGCGCACCTTCTACAGTGCAAAAAGGTTTCTAAATTTGGCCTAGAATTACATCCACATGACAGCAAACTGTTTGCATAGCACATTATTGAAATATGCAAGTTGTCGAGTGGCAAATGAATACGCCATTAAAAGACAATAACTCTGGGCTTCCATTATTGATTGACAACAACATGCATTACATTAATGTGCGTTGAGACTTATAAAACACCCGCACACTCAAAACAGCCTGCTGCAAGCCAAGCTTGGACGCTTCATTCAAGACAATCGTACAAACTCTCATCAATTTGCAGACTCGCCAACGTGAAAATGTTTCTGGAAAACACACCCATTTGCAATTATCTGCACATTATTGTGTTCTTTCCGCAGCAAGTAAGCAATGCTGATCCAAAGATTCCACGAGGTTCGATGTGTGGTGGTGGGTGAAATCAAATCAATATGGGACAATGACATTCCGGTCCGTGTATACAATACAATACTGTTTTTATAACTTTATTTGCTTGATATAATTTTCGGTAATGCTGAGAGATAACGTCTTTGGGGATCATAGTTTGGGTGTATATTTAGGGTTCAAACTTTGAACACTTAAAGTAATACCGGCAATCATACACATTTTCTCAGGGGGCATTTAATATTGGATGCAGGTCATGGTCTCTAATGGGTGCTTTAGTGAGTTTTCACTGAAATGACATTACTCCAGCATCAGCGCTTCACTGGTCAGAAAACGAATATTAATTTGCGAATCATATTTTTATGCTGCTATCTTTGACAGCGACATACTGTGACGGATAAAAATGTCCAGTAGATGTCATAACGTACATAATTGATGTGTGTATCCACTTTTTGTTATGTTTTTGTTTGGTTGTGTGCCGTTTACTCATATAAAATGTGTTCTGGCTCAATAAATGTTGGGGAAAGACTGCCACCATTTCGTTCTACCCCCACACCCACACACACAAAAATAAGAATGTGCTTCAAATACCTTTTTATTCATGCTACCTCTTTTGCAGAACTTTACACTTGTTTGTGTCTAGGTTGCTGATAAAGAAATGTTTAAGACATGAAGATGACTGGATGCTCAAGCAGTATTGTGAGAGGGAGAACCTCCGCCACACCCAAAGCACTCCCTCGGGGGTTAACTGTGCAAGGGGCTTCCACCTCTACTATCACGCGCCCAACAACCCACAGCCGGAACAAACTGCTGTCGCCGCCGGGTTTACGACATCAAGTGGTCGCCTTGAAACTCCACAAACGAACCCCCTGCTCCCAAATGAAAGCAGTCGACCAAAATGCGACTAAGGTGGCGCCATAACAGCGAGCAAGGGCTTTTTAAACGAGATTAGCATGTGGCTAGCTGGACGAAAGAGGAGCGCGCGATATAATGTACACGATATCGCAAGCACACTTCCGCGGCGGTACCTCATGGCGTGCGTGTGCGGCCACTGGCCTCCGTTGTTTTGTCTTCAAATGGGCTGACATTAAAAATAGCTAATGAGCTCCATGCAAGTATCCAAGCACGGTTTACTGAGAACAAAATTGATATATATATATATATATTTTTTTTTTTAAAGACAGCATTTATCTATAAATCAACGTCACTACACGCCTCACGCACGCTGACCGCTTTGATCGAGGAGGACGCCGCATGTCAAAACAAACATACCCCCCCAAAAATATATAGCAGTACTGTAATAACATTGTGCTGCGTTAGCGGAGAGAAGCCAACTCGACGGTTGGGAAGTCACCTAGCAAAAGGATAACATAGTAACACTTACCGTAGCACCGAAGGACGTTGTTATTCTGTGCGTGTGATATTCCAGCGGGTTCATGAGACAGTTTTAGAGGGGTTGGTAGTAGGCAGTGGCCGAGGGTAGACAAGAGAGGAGCGAGAGGGCGGGCGGTGCACCCTCAACAGCTGTGTTCTGTTTTGAATGAGGACCAAGGGGATGAGTGGCGGAGAGGCGGTGCTTGTGCTTGGTCCGCTTCTTCTTCTTTGGTATCTATGGAAAGAGCTTCTTCTTCAGGCTACGTCACTTGTTACGTCCTGGCTGGACCGAGAACGTCGAATAAAATGGTCAAATGTGCAAAACATAAAATGGACAAATGGCTCGCATCGGCAAGCACTATGTTGTTGCCGGCAGACTAATTTTAGGGAAACTTTACAAATGATTATGCCACATTTTTTCACGGTCAAATTGAATCAGGTCGCTGAACAGGATTACAAAAGCCTGCTTTTTACTCTTCCACCTGGTGGTCAAAATGCTACACTCCAGTCATTTACAACCTCATCGGTATGGAACAGTATTTTTTAAAGAAAACACTGCGCGTGTACAGTATATATTCGTGTGTTTAAATGTACCATGTTTTACACTGTATATATTTGATCGTATTATTACAAGAAAAACAATCTGAATTTTAAAAAGGCACATTGCTGTGTGCGTGAAGGCTGAGGCCTTCACACGTTACTCTACACTTTCAACATGTTATTACTGCCACTAGTTCCACATAATTCAGCCAATTAAATCATTGTGGCATTTTCTTTAATGCAATCATATAATTTTTCATGTATTACAACCTTCTCCATGTAATACAACTTTTTTAAAGTCATTAATGTCACACGTAGTATTACAACTTTTCAGTAACAGAACCATTTTTTTGCAATATTGCTACTTTTTTTCTCATATTGCCACATCTGGAATTTGCAGTGTTTTATTGTAATATAACTTTTTGTTCGTTCATGAGAACAGTCACAAAAAGAGGAGGCAGTTGGTGCAGGGTGACAATGGCGTGTCTGTGCGTGAGTGTCGAGGCATGAGTCGAAAGCAGGTACTGCATGTGTGTTTCTAATATCTTCTTAAAAAATAACACTTTCATTTATCTTGAAAGTTTCAGACTTTTTCTCTTTATCACAAAAATTAGACATCATTGTCAGAAATAAATCATTGCCTTACATACAATGACTTTTACAACGCCCTTGAGTCAATGAGAAATTACACTTTCATGTTGCACTTTGACACTTTCAGTTTGTTGTGGACACACACACACACACACACACACACACACACACACACACACACACACACACACACACACACACACACACACACACACACACACACACACACACACACACACACACACACACACACACACACACACACACACACACAGGCCTCTTGTCATCACTCCCCAAATTTGAGTTGCTTCTCCTTTTGCAAACCATGCAATTCCCTGGCCCGATTCTTCAGCTCTTCCGCCTTCTTGTCATCCTTCTCAGTGCCGTCGCCCAGTCTGTACATGCGGCTGGCATTGGCGCAGCCCCACACGTGTCCCAGCTCGCAGGCTCTCATGGCGTACTTGAGCGCCGTCGCCATGTCTGGCTTGACCCCTTTGGCGTTGCCCTCGATGTACAAGGCACTGAGGTTGAAGCAGGACGGCGCGAAGCCGCCCGCGCACGCCCGCTCGTAGTAGCGGCGGGCGGCATCCGGCTCGGGGGCGCCACCCTCCATGGCCCGCCCGTCATGAGCCAGTAGACCCACGTTGTGGCAGGCGTCTATGGATTTCTTTCCGCCGGCATCACATGCTCGCATGAAGCAAGAGTAGGCGCTTTTCAGGCACTCGCTCACGCCACCTGGTAGGAAGATTTGCTGTTCTTCATGTGAGGACATTTTGTGCCCAATCAACCTGCCATGCATGTTTTTGGAATGTACCCGGAGAAAACCCACGCTGGCATGAGGAGAACATGCAAACTCCACACAGCAAGGCCGGAGCCAGAATCGAGCCCTATACCTCTGCACTGTGAGGCCAACGTGCTAACCAGTTGGCCACTGTGCCGCCCTGCTGTGATAATATAAAAATAATTTTCTGAGAATAAAAACATTTCCTTCTAATATAATTGTGTTTTCTCTGGGGTTTTTTTCTTGTGGTATACTTTGAATCATGAAATGTGCATTTCCACAGATATAGATAGATAGATAGATAGATAGATCATTTGTACCTTTGCCTGTGACATGGTAAGCCCCCAGCTTGTAGCAGCTTTCTGCATGAGTATGTTTGTCACAGTTGTGTTTGAGCACCTGTGCCGTAGCCTCGTAGTTTTGCTTCACTCCTTCCATGTAATCGGCTAACCTCTGGCATCCTGACAAACACGTTGAGACAAAAAAAAAAAACATATAAATATATTGTACATATCAATGCTGGACACACACACACACACACACACATATATATGTGTGTACAATATATATATATATATATATATATATATATATATATATATATATATATATATATATATATATATATACACACACACACACACATATACATATATTATTTTCTTTTTACCTTCGGGGTCATTCTCCTTGTAGCACTGGTAGCTGTACTCCACACCCAAATTATCCAGGAACTGTTCCACTTCTTTCTCATCTTCAAAGTTAACCAGTCCCGCCATTTCGATGTCCTATATGTATTTTTGACGTCCAGTGATGGAATGAACTTCACGCTACTCGTCCACTTGCTCGTTATGACCTTGCTGTTATATACTGCTTGGCTTTCGACAGTGCCACTTTTGAGCTATCTTATACACCAGTGGAAATTGATGTTGGCCCAAATCGAATACAACATTAAATCACTGACGACAATACATAACTTAATGAGGGTAAAAGAGCAAGGGCGAAAACAAACCGCTTAGCATGTGCTTTCTGGTCAATCCCCTTACAAACCTCCGTAGACACGCCTCCTGAGTTACTACTTCCTGTTTTTGTAACTGTCCCTCATCAGATACCGTAGATTCTCAATAATTAGGATTTATGTTGCTAATTCGCTATGTTATCATTAATTCATCTATTTTTATAATATATTTAAAAGTACCTTGGTTTTGGTTTGGTTTTATTGAACATAACATAAAACATATACAGTAATAATAAGGTAAGAGAAATCAGTCATCATTCAGCACAGTCATCATTAAAACAGTTATGTTCAAGGGAATAGGAAGAAGTAAGGAACTTATCTAGTCCTACCCCGTGTTATGTGTTTATATCTAATAAATAGTTTTTATATCAATCAGAAGAGAAAGTGAATAAGAAGATAGAAGTCTCTATTAAGGCTCATGCTTTACCCTTAACCATGATATTTTTACTACTTTTGGTGTGAATCGGATTTATATATACACACCCTGGCACTCTTGTGTCAATTTTTCTTGTATTTATAATGGATATTTCCATACCTTTCCTATTTATCAACTTAGTTCTAATTTATCATTATATTTAACGTTTAGAACTTATCATTTTAACTCTGATTGATGTAGGTTGTTTGTACTATTTTTTGAATTTGTTTTTGAACTCAGCAAGCGATTTGCTCATTTTCAGGTCCGTTTCGAGATTATTCCACAGATTAACACCTTTGGTAGATACACTTCTTTGCTTGATGTTTGTTCTTGTTTTTGTTTTTGAATAAGTTGGTACCTCTTAAATCATAGCTGCTTTCTCAATTTCAAAGAACTTTAGAATGTTTTGGCAGAGCAGGTTATTGTGTGCTTTGTACATTAATTGTGCAATTTTGTAGTCAACCAGGTCATAAAATTTCATCGTATTTAATTTGATAAATAATGGATTTGTGGGTTCCGTATATTTTGATCTATTAATAATTGAATTGCTTTTTTTGTAGTTTTAGAATCAGGAGTGTGTTTGTTTTGCAAGCATTTCCCCATATTTCCACACAGTAGTTCATATATGGTAATAATAATGAAGAGTATAATGTGTACAAGGATCTCTTATTTAGCACTTCCTTGGTTTTGTATAGGATCCCTATAGTTTTGGCTATTTTTCTTTTACGTTATCGATATCACGGCTTCCAACATAGTTTTGAGTCTATTATTAATCCGAGAAACTTGGTTTCATTCGCTATTTCTATCTCAATTGAGTTTACCATAATTTTAGCTTGGTGTTTGATTGGTCTTGTGCCAAAAACAATTAGCTTCGATTTTTCAGGTTAAGTGACAATTTATTTCTGTCGAACCAGTTTTTAATTTGTTTAATTCGTTTTCTACGGTTGTCAGGAGCTGTTTCAGATTTATTCCAGAGCAGTAGAAAGTTGTATCATCAGCAAATAGGACACATTTAAATTGTTTTGTGACCTTGCAGATATCATTTATATATAGGATGAATAGTTTTGGACCAAGCACTGACCCTTGAGGAACTCCATGAGTGATTTTCAGTTGATTCGTTTTTTATTATTGAGCTGCACATACTGATTTCTGTTTTCTAAATAACTTTTTATCCATTTATACGCTATACCTCTAATGCCATATCTTTCTAGTTTTTTCAATAATATACTGTGATCTATTGTGTCAAAGCTTTTTAGGTCTAGGAAAACCCCAACAGTAAATTCTTTGTTGTCTATATTAGTGGCTATTGCTTCCACCAACTCCATAACTGCCATTGAGGTGGTCCGTTTTCCCTGAAGCCATATTGATTCTCACTTAACAGCGCATGTTTTTGTATAAAGCTATCAAGTCTGCGAGAAAATAGTTTTTCTAATATTTTTGAAAATTGTGGTAGTAGTGATATTGGTCTATAGTTTGTAAACAGATGTCTTTCTCCACTTTTATAAATTGGAATAACTTTAGCAATTTTCATTTTTGATGGAAATATACCAGCTTTGAATGACAGGTTGCATATGTGCGTGAAAGGTCGCACTACATATTCTATAATCTGTTTTATTATTGTCATATCAATATTAAAGCAATCAGTTGACTTTTTATTTTTAAAGGTTTTACAATATTTAATACTTCTTCTTGTTTTACAGCAGTAAGGAACATCGTGGAGGAGTTCTTTTCTACGTATCTATCTATTTCAAACAAGTTTGTTGGGTCAGGAATTTGTTTTGCTAGGTTACTGCCGATGTTGACAAAGTACTCATTAAATTCAGTTGCTATTTCTGCAGTTTTTCCAGAATTGTGTTTTGCCTTTGATAAAATACTCTGGATAATCCACTTTTTAGGACTATTTCTGATTACTTGATTAAGTATTTTCCATATTTCTTGTGTATTACTTTTATTCTGCTCTAATAGTGCATGATAATGATCTCTTTTACTGGTTCTTATAATATTTACTAGTTTATTTTTATAGGTCTTATATTTCTTTTCTGCTTCTTCAGTTCTCAATTTTAAAAACAGTTTATATAAATTGTTTTCTTTTTATCGTTTTC
The DNA here is from genome assembly GCA_026261675.1 of Hippocampus mohnikei. Classification (NCBI taxonomy): domain Eukaryota; kingdom Metazoa; phylum Chordata; class Actinopteri; order Syngnathiformes; family Syngnathidae; genus Hippocampus; species Hippocampus mohnikei. The sequence goes on along the minus strand of JAKGUB010000332.1, from coordinate 11,903,205 downwards.
TATGCCTTTCGTTATCCACGGCTTGCTTGGGTCTTTATACTTTTGGAGACTTTAGTTAATGGAAAATGTTTATCATTTAAGGAGATTATGGTCGACTGAAATACTTCAAACGCTGTATTTGGGTCTTCGTTTGAGTAGACCTCGGTCCAGTTTTGTTTTTCTAGGTCTTGTTTAAAAGCATCGATGGAGCGTTGGGTTCTTAGTCTTATTTCTGATATGTGAGTTGTTGACTTTGTTTTTCTATCAAAATAGTTATGTAAAACTGCAAAGACTGGTAGATGGTCACTTATATCATTAATGAGTAGTCCACTTTCCATTTTTGATCAATCTTATTTATAAAAATGTTATCTATTAATGTGGCCGTTTCGACTGTTATTCTGCTAGGTTTCAGGATTACTGGGAAAAGGCTGTTGCTGTACATAGTATTTATAAAGTCAGATGTTTTTATGTCCATTTGGGTTTAATAAGTCAATGTTAAAGTCACCACACATTATTCGTGTTTTCTTATCGTTGTTGTAGCTGAGCATATCTGTTAGTATTTTATTGAATGTATCAATACATGATCCTGGTGTCCTATAGATGCAGCTTATGATGATATTTGATGCCTTTTATTATTTATTTCAATAGTTAGACATTCCATTAGGTTTTCTATTGTCTTTGTCAATCTCTCGATTTTACTGCATTTAAGTGCTTTGTCTACATATATTGCAACCCCCCCTCCTTTTTTGTTTTCCCTATTAATTGCAAACATTTCATAACCTTCTATTTCCATTTCACTTATTTTATCATCGTCAAGCCAAGTTTCTGATATGGCAATTATTTTAAATTTATTGAATTTAGCCAGGTATTCTTTGATTTTGTGAAGTTTTATAGAGACTTCTACTGTTTAAGTGTATTACTGAAAGTGCATTTTCCAATTTAATATTAGTATTGAATTGTTCATCCAGGTAGTAATCGGAGTTTGTTACCCTTTGTTTGTTCTTGAAGAAGTTATTGTCCGGGTCCAAATTGTTCTCGGGGTCGAATGGCTTATAGTCAGTATCTTCAAAGGGTTGGAAGTCCATGTTTTTGGGATGTGAATTTCCTGCTCCCACGCGGTCGTCGCTGGCTCCCTCGCGGTCGTCGCTGGCTGCCTCGCGGTCGTCACTGGCTGCCTCGCGGTCGTCGCCTCTTCATTCATGAAAGACTTCAGACAATTTTTTTCCGGCGAGGGGACAACGTGGCTCAGGATTTAATCACTAACATTGTCCAAAATAAATATTTAAGTTTGTTGTAAAAAGGACGCAATCGAATTAAAAATGAAGCCACCTCCTTGCTTGCCGCTACTGCCTTTTTCCCGTAGAGCCGCTGCTTATTCCTTAAGTGTAAATGAATGTGATTTAAATTGTGTTCAATTATTAATCATTACAACAGTAAAAATCGTTTTAGATTATGTAAAAATGTCTGAAATCACAAGACTCACCCTCTCATTCGCTCCTGTTTGTTACCAGCCCATCCTTTTGTGTGTAGCCTTATATTTATTGAATGAAAAGAAAATAAACGTCATTTCCTAACATACAGTAATTGATGACATAGTCCAGCAAACAAGCAAAACTAACGTTTGCTACAAAGAGTCTTGGATGGTAACGGACCCTCACCAGTTTCCGTAGAGCCGCCTCCTTCTGCCTAATCTACTTCCGCAGTTGTGACCTTTTGTTTACGGTCTGTCACGTCAAAATAGACATGGCTAGTGTTTTGCTTTAAACTCATGCTCTTACGCCGTCTCCGCTGATATAAAATTCTAACTGCAAACAATCATCAAACATGATTTGCAACAAAGTGGACAGTCGACGACGCCGTGGTTCGGAGAACGAATGGAGGCGACAACAAGTAAGCTAGCTAGTTAGCTTCCCCCTGCAGTTGGCCCGGCGTTCGGGCGAGAGGATCGACTAAGCTGGAGGGGGCCACTCCACCGGCTGTGAGGATAACACTTTCCCCTGTCGCATAAGCTAAAACAGTTCCACTACAATGGCCTCCAGCTTTCTCAATGCGGTAGGTTTTGCTTTCACTGTTTCGGTTTCACTTCCGACTTCTTTTTGTGCTCGACGAGGTGGTGCTGTGTCGTCTGCAGGATGAGGCGTCCCCGGCGAGCCTGACGGACCTGTGCCTCACCTTCGTGAGCCAGAATCTGGAGTGCATATGCGTGAAGCGCGCCGACGGGTCACTGTGCTTCCGGGAGTCCGTGCTCTTCCCGCAGGAGCTCGCGGACCAGCTGCTGGCCAAAATGGCAACCGAGGGTAAACACACGACATTCCAAACGCGGCAATACTCACACTCTGTATTTCAGATACTTCCGTTAAAAATACTCTGACGAGTGCCTATATGCACTCCCTACAACATTGTGAGCAAAACAACAGAGACAAAAGCTGCCTGCTGACTCCAATTAAACATGGCAATGTATTAAAAAAAAGTAATAATAAATGCGCATATCTATGACAGGTCTGCTGAATGATAGCACAGTGGGTGTGTTCCGCAACTGCGAGTACCTGCGGCTGAGGCGGGCGTGCATCCGCACGGCACGTATATCCGCCGAGGCCTTCCAGCGAGCCCTCTGTCCTCACAGGCTGTCCGAGCTGGACGCGGCCCGGGTCAATGCTGACCTGACCATCCCAGACATTCTGCATGGACTGGCCACCAATAAATATTGTCAGGTAAGGAAAAGCTGATCATTTGAATGAGGTGTGTTGGAGTAGTGAGGGATCTAAAACAGGCAGGATATGGTTCTCGAGGAACCAGAGTTCCATACCCCTGCCTTAAATCAACATGCCTGTATGCACTCCTTAAAAAGACAGACCACTGAACCCTGTGCGTCTCCCGCAACACAGGAGTCCCTCCAGCGACTGGTGCTGACGGGCCTCACCATGTCCTCCCTGGAGGAGCCGAGCCGCCACGGTTTCAGCGCCCTGCAAGGCCTGCGCTCGCTCTCCCTGGCCAACGTGGACTTTTACGACTCAGGTCTGGCCGACGTGTGCGCCCTGCCGCGACTGGAGAGCCTGGATCTGTCCAATACGTCGGTCACCAACCTGAACCCGCTGCTGGGCCTGAAGGAGAGGCTGCGCTCGCTTACGCTGCATCAGCTGAAGAGGCTGGAGATGAGCAGCGCGCAGCTGCTAGCGGTCATTGGCCAGCTGGATGTGTTGCAGGTGAGCGGACGGGGAGCTCCAACGCCGAAGGCCAGACAATTTATTTTGTGTGCGCCTTTGTCTGCAGCATCTGGATATCAGCGATGACAAACAGTTCACCTCCGACGTTGCCCGTCAGCTGCTTGGACAACCCGGTATACTTCCCGCTCTTGTTTCGCTGGATGTGTCGGGAAGGAAACAGGTAATCAATGTTCCATCATATGTCACCTTATACAAACATTTGAGCATTGCTGACAGTCGGATGTCTTTTTACAGGTAACAGATGCGGCTGTGAAGGCATTTGTGGACGAGAGACCGCAAATGACATTTGTTGGACTTCTGGCCACAGATGCCGGGTTTTCTGAATTCCTCTCTGGAGATGGAAACCTGAAAGTAGGATTTTTATCGTTTTCCCCCTGGCATACAACATGCACAAAGACACATATTTTAGAAGAAAAAAAACTGTGACAGTACACCACCCAAAAATATAACAAAATGTATTAGTAAAAAAATCTATTTACTCCCAAATGTACACACTCGGTGTGAAATCTGAACTTGTTAGTAAGATATTAGTCTGTTGTATGAATGGGAGAAGGTGGATACAGTTAAAATTATGTACCTTCTGCCATCTAGTGGAAGAGCATTGAACTGTCTGCGTGTCAATATACGTCGACAGCATCGATCAGGGGTGGGCCACATAGTGTAGGATTTGTTGCATTTATTTAGCTGTTTTTTTTTTCTCCCTATAATTGCTGAATTCAAATCACATATCAAGCACAAAATCTTGCCCACGCTTGGACAGCAGCGATCGGAAAAATTGTGTGTGTTTGACCAGGTGACGGGAGAAGCTAACGAAACGCAGATCTGCGAGGCGCTGCGGCGCTACAGCGAGCGGGAAGGCTTTGTCAGAGAGGCACTCTTTCACCTCTTCAGCCTCACGCACGTCATGGAGAAGCCTCGGCCCGACATTTTAAAGGTGCGGACGCACACGGCCGAACTCACCTCAGTTCCGCATTTGGCGGCGTTGGACTGAAAAAAAAAAAAATGTCTTTCCAGCTGGTAGTCCTCGGCATGAAGAACCACCAGGCAACGCTTAACGTCCAGCTGGCGGCCAGCGCCTGTGTCTTCAACCTGACCAAGCAGGACCTGGCGGCAGGGATGCCGGTCCGCCTGCTCAGTACCGTCACTCAGCTCCTGCTGGAGGCCATGAGGACATTCCCCAACCACCAGCAGGTAGAGACATGTTTCTGTTGGTGCTGCTGTTTTGGTTAATAACCCAGTTCAAATAGGCTCAGCAGTAAAACGCTAACACTAAGTATGTGAAAAATCATGCCTATGAACATAGATCATTAAAGGCAGGCGTCTAAAACATGGCGCAAAACATGTCGGTGCATTATGAATTGCCTCCAGTTACCCGACAACATCTGGAGTGCAACAACAGAGCGACGTGGCTTGCATGTCAACAAAAAATAGCAACGACACGAGACTCACCATCTCATTTGTTGTTCAACTTGCAACGACAGCCACATGCATGATGTTCCTCTCCGATTTCCAGTTGCAGAAGAACTGCCTGCTGTCTCTCTGCAGCGACCGCATTTTACAAGAGGTGCCGTTTAACAGGTAGCAAGTGAATGCTTAATCCGGCCACATTAGGTACACACGTTTACCCCAAGTTGCACTTAATGCAGTCTTGAAAAAAAAATGGGGTGCTTATTTTCAAGGTTTGAGGCCGCTAAACTGGTCATGCAATGGCTCTGCAATCACGAGGACCAGAATATGCAGAGGATGGCTGTCGCTATCATTTCCATACTGGCTGCGAAGGTATGTTTGTATATAAATATACAGGCGCTCCCCGGCTTACGAACATCCGGGTTACGAACAACGGTACATACGAACATTTTCATGGTTATGTCGAAAAAAAAAAAGAAAAAGTTAGATTTTGTATTGCGCGCCTTTTTCCGAGTTCCGAACGGGGCGGAGGAGGACGGCGGAGGCGACGGCGGAGGCGACGGCGGAGGCGACGTTCGAAGGCGGCCGCGGGGAGAGGCGTGGGGGGTGGGGGGCGTGTTACGTGGAACGGGCGGGGAGGCGTCCGGCGCGCCGGTCGATGACCGGTCGTCTACTCTCCCCCGCTGAAGCCGCTGCTACTTTACCGGGCAGCTAACCCTCGAGCCCTGAAGAACGTGACGAAAAGCTCTCTCCCCATTATATGGATGTCAAACATATAAGCCTTAAACATACATTCCAGACAAAATATAGCACTGAAGCAACTTACGAACGAATTCACCTTATGAACAATCGTCCGGAACGTAACTCGTTCGTAACCTGGGGAGCGTCTGTACACATACTCTCTCTCTCCTTTTTAACAATTGAATTTCTCAACGTCTTCCCCAGTTATCCACAGAGCAAACAGCCCAGCTGGGAGCAGAGTTGTTCATAGTTAAGGTAACAATACAATTTTTAATTCATCAGAGTGGTCACCTCTCACGATTTAAATACTATCCGCCGCCTGGTCGCCCCCACAGCAACTGCTCCACATTGTGCGTCAGAAGGCCACTCAGGGCATGGTGGACGCCACCCTCAAATTCACCCTGAGCGCCCTCTGGAACCTCACCGACGAGTCGCCAACAACTTGCCGCCATTTTATTGAGAACCAAGGACTCGACCTGTTCATCAAGGTTCTAGAGGTAGACGCAGACACAGGCCATTGACAACAAAACTGCAGTTTTTAGCTATACATTAAAAAAATAATAATTTGCAAATACTATGTTGTTTTTTTTATCCCCCCAGTAGGCTCTTAAAATAATATTTTCGGTTGAAGTCCTTTTTAATTTTGAGTTGTGGTTATGCTGGTAGTATATCAAAGTTTCTAAAATTGTGTGCGGCAGCTGTGATCGAGCTATTAATCATGTATAACATCATGTCAGCCATGCCACATGAGCCCCTATTCATGTCTGCCCGTGTGGGAAGAGTGACTCACTTGTTTTGCCCTTTCTCCCCAGTCCTTCCCTAACGAGTCGTCCATTCAGCAAAAAGTCCTCGGCCTCTTGGTGAGCAACTTGTATTATTGGACAACATTGAAAAAAATAAGCGTCATCACGTAAAGTTGCAACAAAGTAAACATTGTTTATTTCAACATTCAACAAGATTTTCAACCAACAGTGTCATTTTGTCCAACCAAAGTCCTCTCGCCCTAATGCCCACAGAGGGTTAGGACATAGACAGGCTAATGTAAATTAGCATGGATGTTATGTATAATTACAAAACTTCAAACAACTGTTAACTTTCACACACATACAGAGCATACAACAAAGGCAAATATTCTCTCAGCTCTGTGAGAACAACAATGGTGGCTGGAGATTATAGCACAATGTTAGTGTATAGGAACTGAGCTCTGCTGCAAATAGCAAAAATCTTTTAGTAATTAACAATAGGTAGTAGGTAGATAAGTTAGTCAAAAGTTCGATTATTTAACACAATCCACCTTCACATGAAAATCATTATTAGCATTACCTAGCATACTAGCCTGAATAAGACGCTAGCACAAACTGACATATCACACATGGCCAAACAAATATGCGGCACTCGCACTTTACACAAATGGTATTAAGTTGTCACTATAATAAACTTGAGGCAAATTGTAACGGCAAAGTAGACAACACGGGCTATTATTAGTAGCTCCGTGGAGAAAGAAGCTGAAATGTACTTTCAGTTTTGACTGTCATTCTAATAAAACCATCGTGAAATAACCATGAAACAAGATTCCAACAGATGGCGCCAAAGTAATACTTATTATGCTATTGTTTTGGCCTGACAACAAAAATAGTGAATAGGCAAGTCTTACAGCAAATAACGGAGGAGAGGTTAAAAAAAAAGAGGGGAAAAAAATTGTGAATGCCCAATGACGAATATGTGGGATTTCACTGTGCCACACTGAAGCAATGAAAGTCTAAATTCTGATTTGCTGTAAATGTCCATTAAAACCAAATGCTTAATTACCTGCGACATAGTCAGGTGTCAAACGATGAACAATACCTTCTTGTCCTGTGCCAGAACAACATAGCGGAGGTGGGTGAGCTGCATTGCGAACTGATGGTACACACCTTCCTGGACCACATCAGGACTCTACTGCACAGCCCCGAGGTGGAGGTGAGCTACTTCGCCGCCGGCATCCTGGCGCACCTGACGTCACGGGGAAAGGACGCTTGGACACTCGGACCTGAACTCAGGTCTTCCCTGCTGGAGCAGCTGGTAAGAGTATTTAACAGGAAAGCATATTTAAAAAAAAAAAAATAATAATCAGACTGAGCCTCATGCTTTGCTGTTCTGCTAGCATGACGTCATCATGAAGTGGCCTGCGCCTGACTGCGAGATGGTGGCCTACAGGTAAGAAATTATGGGAAGCCATTTGAGCGTTTAGCCAATCTTCTTGACATCCAAGGTCGATGTGCTAACATGCTCTCTGCTCTCACCAAAGTTATTATAACTAAAAAAATAGAACAACAATGACAGTGCGTTTAAAAAATTAAAATACAGTTTGTTTAAACTGTAAAAATACAGTTTGTTTAAAACTTAGTATGATAAAAGCAACAAAATAAAAAATAAAAAAAATCACCATTTGCTACCTTCGCCACTCAGTGGAATATGGGAATGCGATGTCCAAAGATATCACATGGCATGAAAATATTGCTGATGTATATATGTGTTGTCTTGTAGGTCGTTTAATCCCTTCTTTCCCCTGCTGGAATGCTTCCACACGCCAGGAGTTCAGCTGTGGGCTGCGTGGGCCATGCAACATGTCTGCAGCAAGAACGGTGAGGCACACAATGTCTTAGACACAAGTACTGCATTTTAGGGTGATGTTGGGGCGTCTTATATTCGGGTAAATTACGGAAATTAGAAATTTGTGGATTTCTTTCGTGGACAGGGGTGTTCACCAAAGTACCACCGTATTTACAAAAAAAAGATAATGCAGCAGAAAGCTGTGATTATTTTTTGGTTGTTCAAAACAGTAAAAAAAGACAGCAAAATAATTAACTAATAAAAAATAAATGGCTTACAAATTAATTGACTTTGAAAAGAAACACAGATCAGCCCCTACCCCTGAAAAACGTTTGCAAATGGTGACTCGCAAATTGGCGGATTTACAATATTAGGAATATTTGTGACACTTGTACTTGTTTGGGTGTGTGGGTGTGTGCACCCGCGCGCAGCCGGGCGCTATTGCAGTATGCTGTTGGAGGAAGGCGGCCTAAAGCAGCTGGAACGGGTGCACGCCAACCCGCAAACACACCCGGATGTTGGCCAGCTGACGGAGAACATATTGGAAAGCCTGGAACGCCACCGGGCACGCACCGGCCAGCCCACCACTGCCCGCCCGCCACCTCATCATTAAACTTCACCAAGGTAAATACATTTTAAAGTTGTTTTTTTCTAGCTCAAACTGAGGTAGGGGTATTGTTATTCTGATGTATTTTATTCATAGCATTTTTAAAATATAATAATGATATATAATAATTAATAAAATGTTTTTCCCCTCCTAAAAGGGTCTTTGACAGGGTCAAATTGTTTTTCTCTTTCAGGTACTCAACCCCGCAAGACCCGAGTGAATCTCTCTTATGTAAAAATGAATGGACGGAGAATGCGCAGTGTTTTGCACACGTACCTTATTTATATTACACAAGAATGTTTCAAGTACGCTACAAAGTCGATGAGATTTTGTTCTTGTTGAATGAGCTGGAGCATGCTGCAATTTTACTCAAATGAGAACACAAAATAATATGAAACACAGGCGAAAATATGTATTGCGAGCTACACAGAATGACATAAGCGTAAATGTGGTGAGTATGGTTTAGTAGCAGTGTAAAGTACGAATACTACAGAGAACAATTTGTAATTTTACGAGAAAAAAAATAATCACTAATGAAATGTCATCTCAGGATTTAGGAATTTTACAAGAAGAAACTTGTAAATTATAAGGCAGAATATTTACAACTCACTTTTTTTCTCGTAACATTTAAGTCTTCATTCTCATTCATAACTGCTGGATTCTCTTAATTAAAAAAACTCTCCTCTCAAAACGTCTCATAAAGTTTTCAGTTTATTCTCGTGACACAGAAAGACTATGAAAATAATTGGTAGTTTTACTGGAAATGCGGTCAAGAATGAAGTCTAAAATTAGAAGGAAGTCTTCATTTTGCAGCAATAAGAGAATATGGCAGAATTTTTAGAGAACATTTTCGTATCACACTCATTCTCCTAACCAAATTTTTTTTCCCTCATAAGGGCCGTTCACACGGGCAGATTTATTCCGGACTTACTGCGCAACTGCTCCTCTCGGCGTTCATACGTGCAACTTTGTTCCAGACTAGTGCCCGAAAACAGCTTGTTCGGACCAAATTTAAACCACCTCAGGGAGGTGGTTTAAAATTTGTCCGGAACAAATCTCGTTCTTGAAGCAGTACGAAGCAAATGTGCGCGTATGAACGCAACTGCTAAATTTGCTCCAGAGCAAATGCTCGCTTGCAAGGGTGGGGGGAGCCTCGCTGCGCATGAGAAGAGTTGATTACGCACGCGAGAATGCGTTGCTTTCGTGCTCTGTCGGACTTCCGTCAGGTTTTTGTTTAGTAACGACACAAGACATGGCTGCTAAAAGTAGCAAAGCACCTCTTGGGTTATGCCATCTCAACTAGAACGGGGGGGGGGGTTAGTCCCCAAACGTCATCTTTCCTTTTGTAGGAGACTGGACTGTCTCGGAGTTGTTTGTGTAGTTTGTTCCTTTGTTGTGTGTTCACAACCCCCCGCCCTCCATAGAATTTATTTTGTGATTTTTTTCATCTCTTGATTTTTGTGTTTGGCGCATTAAATGTTTGCTTTTCTGAGTGTCATTGAACTCATCGTTGATTTACGTTTTCGGGGGCGGTCACTCTCTAGCAGAAGGCACGGAGACACAGAAGGAGAAGGACGTGCCTGTACAGTAGTTGCTTGAGTTGTGTATACGTTTTAAAAAGAACCAACACGACAGCTCATTTGTTTTCTGTCGTTTTGCTCCGCAGCAGAAACTGCCCGTATGAACGCAAGTGGAGCTGTGCCGGAGCTGTGACGCTCAGCGGTTTTGTACGTGTGAACGCTCCACAAAATTTGTTCCGGTGTAAAAATATATCGCAACAAAATACTCCGGAGCAGCGCCGAAATAAATCTGCCCGTGTGAACAGGGCTATAATGTCCGGAGTTTAATCTTGAAACTTGTTTCTACTTTATTCTTCTGATATTACGATTCATGTAACTGCACGACTTTATTGTTGTAACTTTTAAAACTTTATTCCGGCTACATAATGAAATTTTCATAAACGTTGCGACGACTCTCGTAACTTCTTCCTGACTTAATACTCATGTTTATTTCATTCTCACTACACGACTCCATTCCTGTCATGTGATTTGATCTTTTTCCACATAGCCGCAAAGTTGTCCATTTTTAACGACGTTTTCTCGTAATGTTATGATTTTATCCCTGTCAGATGTATGCCATGAGTGAGCATGTGCGTTAGCGCAGCGCAGGAATGGAATGTGTAAATACGCGTTTGAAGGAGAAATTTCATTAGCTTGTTAAGAGTTGCATCACATTTATTTTATTGTACACGATTGATAATTTTCATTCTGAAGTTTTGAGTCATTGTAATAAAAAAAGGGGGGGAGTAGAGGGGCCAAGTATCCGCTTTGATGTTATTGTGTCATGATTTCTAAATAGGAAATAAAGAACATACATTGGCTAGCGCAGAGGCTACAAAAATAAGTGATTCGTCCTAAAAAAATAAAAACGGCTTATTCGCCAATGTAAAACGGAGGTCTCTTCTCTATGAAGGCCGCCATTCCCTCCCGTCTGTCCCGTGTCGGGATGACCTGAAATAAGTCGACATACCCGCCATCTTTATTAGGTACACCTGCGCAAGCTAACGAGAGCCAACACAAGAGCTCAACAAAGCACACAAGTGGAGTCGTCGTTTACCTGAGCGTAGCACATCCTCTCTATGGCCATCGCTGAGGTGATGTCAACCTAGCCAAGAGTCAAATGTCAGTCACGGCAGCAAATTGGTATAAAATGTCAATGATACGAAACAACTTGGTTACCTCCATGCCTCTATTCATCGCCTCTTTGGCCATCCGCACAGCGATGGGAGCCTGAAAGACGGTTTGATAAATTGACTCAAGTCAAACAAATCGATTCAATCTCATTCTCATTATAGGTGGAGCTAATTCTGTGCACTTTGAAATTGACGTTTTCTTGAAATCAAAAGTAACCCTGTGTCGCCTCCTTGTGGCATCTACAGACAACTACAAACCTTTTTGGGAGGACATCAATTATTCCTTTTCTGTGGCAGGACACGGTTTCTATCTCTTGGATAGTTGTGAGTGACTCTAATTGAATTGAAAATATTATGCAAACATATTTGTATTTTCAACATATTTTAACTTGCTTCACAGTACGGCATATTATAGTACACTCGTATGTTTGCAACGGTTGCCCCATTTCTCCACTCCGCTGCCATCGTGACCCTGCCGACTGCAGGCGTCTGAGCTGGAGTAGAAATACGGAACGATAGAAGCCCGCAGAGAAAGATTGCAAAGAGTGGAAAAATGGCTAAATTGAAGGAGGATTTAATGGTCTGAGAAGGAGAAGGTGGAGGCAGACCTGGGGCAGGATCTCTCTGGCCAAGGCGAGCGCTTCTGCGTACGCCGCCTCTCCTGTCTGGTCCTGCTCAATAGCTCTGTTAACCAGACCCATCTCGGCAGCCGCCTGCCCCCCCACACGCCTCCCTGCCAGGGGAAAAAAATATATATATATATATATATATATATATATATATATATATACACATATATACATATATATACATATATTACATTACATTGTACATGATACTTGGGTACTAGTGAACCCCCGCTATACTTCACAGTAATTTTGAATATTTTTCAGCAATTATTTATGGGTTTGCACCTATGCAGTACCATGTTCTGCCACAACATGATGGGCAGCACTGAGCTCTACTGGAAGAAATTGAGTGTTTTTGACAGTATGAAGAAGAATCAAATCTAATCCCAAGTAATTGTCATTATTTTTCCTATAAAGCAGGGCGAATATTTGCCAATGGGTTTTGTTATACACTGTATTTGTGCGTGCTGCTGTTCCGTGTGTAAGAAAGCGGAGGTTGTTTCAAGGTTTATAATTACCGTCCAATGTCAAAATTACTTTGTTTTTGGAGAACGTACAGTATGCCTGATATTGTTGTACGCTCTTTTTATTTGTGGTGCCGCTTCGCATTTAGATTATTTTTCAAAATCATTTAGATCTTCTCTTTCATAGGGATTTTGACTTTATGCAGGTTCATATACCACCTGTGAAGATGAGCTCCTTTGCCAGTGCCATTCCCACAGTACGAGGCAGCCGCTGACTGCCCCCTGCACCCCAAAGGAAAAAAAATAAATAATAATTCTCAAAGTCAAAGCTTTCTTTGCCCCTGGTAAAGATTTTGGAGCGTGACGTCTTACCGGCCCCTGGGAGCAGCCCCCGCGTTGTCTCAATCAGGCCCATCTGTGCAGAAGACGCTGGGGAAAAAGCAGAAGAGGATGAATGAAGGTCATGGATGATGAGCGTCATTAAGGCCTAAGCTACATTCTGCTGTATGTGTGTGTGGAGACCACCTGGACTGGTCAACTGTCAATCAAAGGACTCGGACAAGCAGATTAAAACCTCAAAAATCAGAATTTGTAATGAAAATTTCCTGCAAAATCTGAACTCAAAAGTGCAGCCAATTGAATTGCACATCCAAAATATTTGGGAAAAATAGCCCTTTAAGAGGTCAAACTATTTTTATTTAAAATCGGGCCTCATCGACCAGAAATCCCTTGATTGAATTTGCCAAAGTTTGACTTTTGGAATGCTGAAAATGTCACTCACCAGCCGTGCGGAGATCACAGGCCAAGGCGAGCTCCAATCCACCTCCCACAGCCACACCGTCGATGGCTGCTATGGTGGGCATTCGCAACAAGGCTGAACAACACCGAAGAAGTTATGTCAAGGTTTTTTTAACCTTTAAATTGGAAAAGCTGAAAATTTCTTTTCCTCCTCTTACCGATCTGAGTCATGAGAGATCGCAGCCCGTGAACAAACAAATCGGACTCCTGGTTGTTCATCAAAGCCCTTTCTTTTAGGTCTGCGCCTAGAGCAAAAACCAGTGGAATCAGTTTTTTTTTCCCTGGAAAAATATGTCTCAAATGTTTGAACCAAATTGTACATTTTTAAAAAAGAACGTTCAAGGTCAGTCAATTTAATTTTGAAACTAAAGCTTCCTGGAAAAGAACGACTCAAAACGTTAGCAATTTAAAATTTCAAACCAAAAGATCAATCAATTTAAATTTCAAATTTGCATTTTCTGTAAAACCAAGCCTCCAAAGTCAAACAATTTTAATCGAAACCAACATTTTCACGATACAGTGCTCACCTGCACAGAAAACACCAGGAACTAAACTCCTGAAGACAAGCACGCGCACTGCCGAGTCACTGGCCACCATGGACACCAGCTCCTTCATCTGCTCACACAAATGCTTTTCATCAAGTTGTCATTCGTGTGCATGTGCGATTGCGTACCTGCGCACGAGTGTGAGTGAGTGAGTGAGTGAGTGAGTGAGTGAGTGAGTGAGTGAGTGAGTGAGTGAGTGAGTGAGTGAGTGAGTGAGTGAGTGAGTGAGTGAGTGAGTGAGTGAGTGAATGTGTACCCACTTGAGACACAAACACATGGCCCAAAGCATTCCGGGCATTATGTCTGCACATGAGCACCTCCACGATACCTGAACAACAGAATGAACAAATGTTTATACAAAGCACCATGACATTGTAGTTATTCTGTACAGAACCTCAGCGTGGAATAATTTGAGTCAATGATTTTGACAGACTTGTCCGACGTAAACAATGTTGGAGACCTATTCATGATGTTGCTTACCAAAGGATTACGAGTCTTTTTACATCTCCAAGGTAAATAGTCAGTACTCGGGCAGCAGCTTTTTGGACCAGTTGGAGACTTTATGGAGGTAAAAATTGCACAGTTTACCTCAACAGTCTTCAATGACAAGTCTCCAACTCCTCCAAAATGATTACTAGAAGACTCCTTTTTTTAATTTTAGGGAGCATCCAATCCTAAATGTACCCAGCTCATCAAAATACAACCCCTGAGCCATTATTAGGATGAAGCATGAATCTGAAGCGTGTCAATGCGAGACTTGTGTTCCTTCTACCTTCGTCCTTCCCGGGTAGTCTCTTGAGTTCCACCTCCCGAACTCCACTTGCAGCCTCCGTGTGCTGCTGCTTGCCGCCCTGAGCACCACTGAAGCCGGCTACGGTCGCCAGCACTTGGGCCCCCTGGCAACCGGCACGGGACGACGACAACCCACGGAGAAGTAGCGACGACATGTTCGCTTTTGTGGTGGTGGGGGGCAGGGGGGTGACGCACATCCGCAAAGGTGAAGGAAGTTTGTCGTGAGTTTCTTCCTGGTTGACAAGACGACGGAGGTCGCGCATTAATATGGAGGGAAATTCTGCGAATCATTAGCTACAATTTCCACCATAGAGGTCACGTTTCTTTAAAAGATAGAACTCATATTTGTACTTCTTCGGGGTGGGCTGTCATTTGTCTAACGTTTCGAGTATTCTTTGAAGGCATTTTTAAGATTAAAAGTAGCGAAGAGCTAATAGTCAGCTTCTGCGCATGATGTTCAAGTACGACTTTTTGAGTCGGACATTAGATTATTCAGTGCTTTTATTGTAGAAGTGGCCAGGGCCGTTTAGTAATACAGTACTGTACAGTACTAGATATTTTGTTCGCTAGACCTCCCCATAACTATACAATCATACTTCATCCCAATGATGTATCGAACGAAATTCTAAGTCTTGTTCTTGAAAAAAAATCTGGCTAGGTTTTTCTAGGTTTACGCAAAGCCTTTATTTGTGCACATTATTTATTAATTAATTTATTTGACGACGGTCTAGGAAGAACATTATATATGCTTGTTTTTCACAGAAGAAAAATGATTAAACTTACTCAAATACATTTTTGGCACAATGTTTACTTCTTTGTCATAATTTATCCTTTAGTCGACGTTTCACGTTGTCTTTGAACGCAACTTACGACTCCTTTAGGGCCAGATCTGGCGTCAACTTCCACGATTCTTGCTAAAAATCTGTTCCAAATTTCAAATTGTCGTGTGTGTGTGTGTGTGTGTGTGTGTGTGTGTGTGTGTGTGTGTGTGTGTGTGTGTATACACACACGCACGTGCAGTAAGGTTTTCCATAAGGCTGCCATGACTACTTTGACCATGCATTATTGAGCAGGTCTTTACAGGTTATGCAATTACAGCCAGACGGTGATATGAATGACGGAGCAGACGCGTGTGTGTGCGCGTGTATGCACGTGTGTCCAGACATGAGGTGTAATATCAAGACGTAAAAGAATAGGGCCGACGCTCGCGTTTGTATGCGGCTTCTGTTGCAGTGGAGCGAAACGCTACCCGACGGATTGCCAAGATTCTGGTTGCGAAGGGGCAACAGGTCGCCTCCTTTGCCCTTCTCGAGTGTGTGTGTGTGTGTGTGTGTGTGTGTGTGTGTGTGTGTGTGTGTGTGTGTGTGTTGCGTGCGTGCGCGCGTGCGCCCAATGAGATGGAAAACTGGAGGTAGGTGATGTTCGCCGTAGGACTGCCACAGTGTCTGCTAGACAACGTGAGCCTGATGGACAGTGAGTGACACCGATGCTCTGTGGTCAAGGACACGGACGCAGACGTCAGACTTGTGACCTTCGCAATGAACAGCCATCGCTTTTAACAACAACCTGCAGCCCAAACGCTAGAGGACAAAGTTATTTCATGTCACATGCTTCACTGAGCTTCTCGGTCCAAAGGGCTGCTGGCCGAGTATCCACTAGAAACAATAAGAAGTGTAACGATTCACTATCCTTTTTCGAGCACAACCGCCGTGGGTCCTGCACTAAATCCACACTTTGTTTACCGCAAGCAAGTCTCTAAATACAAATAATAGCCGCTCCAAAATTGCTGCTGTCCGAGTATTGACTAAAACAAAGAGAAATGGAAGGACTCACAAATTCACGATCCTTTCTGGTCTGGTCAAGTCTTTTATTCGTCCAAAAAGCTGCTGCCCGAGTCTTGACTAGAACTCAGAAAAGTAGAAAATTTCAGTTATATTTGGAGAGCCAGGATGAACGGTCCCCCACTAAATTTGAACATTGTCTACATCAAATCTGTCAAACTGAAGACCAGGGGGCCACATCTGGCCCGCCACATCATTTGATGCGGCCCGCAAAAGCAAATCAAACTTGTTGACTTCTGTGATGCTTACTAAAATTTTTACCAAAATTTCAAAGTCTCGGATGTAATATATAAGAGAGCGATTGTAAGTTTTCTTGTTACCAAAACCCTCATGACAGTAACGTAAACTATATTTGAACAAACCATTATTCTCGACTTCCTTATATGGTTTCACAGTCATAACGGCCCTCCAAGGGAATCGATAACTATAATGTGGCCCACGACAAAAATGAGTTTGACACCCCTCTGGTCTACATCTAGCAAGTCCCTAAAAACAAATCCAAAACATTGTTGCCCGAGCACTGTCTAAAACTAGGAGGCTAGATGACATTTCCTGAATACTGACCACATCTAGAAAATGAAATGTTCACAATATCCTTTCCCAGTCACTATCCACACGTTGCTTGGCCCCGAGTCTCTCAAACAAGTCTCCGAAATGATGCTGCCCAAGTACTGACTAGAACAAGTAGAAGCGATCCATTTCTCAGGTAGGAACATCACGTCTTGTATAATTCAGGACTGAAATTGAAAAACCAATTTTATTTTTAAATTTTTTTGCCTACAGTACAGTACGAAGTCACGTAAACAATCTTGACGGCGGCCAGCACGGCGGCCAAAAGTGAAGCCCGGTGCTGACGGGCCCGCATGAGTCAGACGGAGTGAATCCTGTTCCTGCCTGTGTCTGCCAAGTAGCGAGACGACGCAGTCATGTGCCGCGGGCACGCACATTGTGTTTGACCTTTGTGTCGGACATCTTGTCACGTTTTGCCCCACTCGTTTGCTCAGCGGAAGCGAGGCGGGAATGGACTGGTGACAGTGAGTTAAAAAAAAAACAAAAAAGAGGTTTCCAAATTCTCAATTTGTGTTTTGCCCTCTGCTCTATTGTTTTCCAAAACATCGGAAAAATGATTATGAAGACTGATTGCGATTTGGAAGCTCATGCAGAGAACAAGAGATAATTGAGGGAAAGAAGTCGTCGGTCAAGTTAAGGGCTTCATGCACACAGACAGGATTTCTTTTCAGCACAATTCACTCCGACACCAGTTGGAGAAAGTATTGGGACACGTCACAAGACTCCAAAATTGCTGATGCTGGTGTACTGATCAAAACTAGGAAAAACGGACATGAATATTTTTTTCAAAATAAAACATCTTTCAAATCCCAAAACAAATAAAACGATAGTAATGTAAGTTCTTTATTCTTTCTGTGCGGCCCGTTACCAAATGACCCACGGATCAACCGGTCCGCAGCCCGGTGGTTGGGGACCACTGTCTTCTTAAAACAAGTCTTCAATTGGTCCAAAATGCTAAAGCCAAATGTAAAGCCATCTGTGTGAATTTAGTAATGTTTGCCACCCCCCCAATAACAGCTTATCATAGATCTCCGACACAATGCACTACTCGTTTGCGGTCTCTCACGACAAGTCTCCGACTTGTCCAAGACAACTGTTAGCTGAGTACCGACCAGAAATAAGAAAAGAGTAGGAAAACTGTCCAAAAATCCCAGGTGTCGCATTACTTTTGTCGGCACGGATAAGGTCAATTAAGTATCCCTGAATGGGATAATGTGGCAACTTTAGACTGCGTAAACACACACTCACACACACACTCACTCACACACACACACACACACACACACACACACACACACACACGCACGCCAGCAGCTATAAAGCGAATCACTGTAACTGAGGGATGATCTTGCCCTTTGCTTCAATGACATTACCTGTAGAGTGATGGAGGTGGACGTGTTCTGAGGGGTGAAAAAGGCTCGCACCTAAAAAAAAAAAAAAAAAGACTTGAAAAGGCAGGAGGTACGTTTAAGTCTGCACTCGATGATGTCGACAACAATCATGGTATATTCATTATTGGGGACTTTTTTTTTCCAATGGCTTTAAAAAAAAATAAAGAATAAAAATAATGGAATAAAGCTTGTAGTCACTCCATAAATAAATTAATGCTTCACACATGCTGTTAACTGACGACTGATAAGAATTGGGAGAAGTGGAAAGATTCACAATTGTTGGAGGAGAAGAAAAAAGCATGAGTTTCTCACTAAACACACACACTGTTTAACTCAAGCTATTACGTAAAAAGAAGCTTCAAACTGGTCCAAAATGTGCCTTCCCAAGTACTGAATCATGAGAAGTGGAAGGATTCACAATCCTATTTGGAGAAGCCGAGCGCTGACTCGAGCGAGGCGGCTTGAAAAAGAGTCAGAATCCAATTTGGGACACAAAACTGTGAAGTCACGATCTAATTTGAACATCGTTGACCCCAAAGCGAGTTTTTAGAAAGTCGCTCCAATCTGTCCCAGTTGCTGAGTGCTGACTGGAACGAGAAGGATGACCAAAAATAAAAGTCACCATCCTGCATGGACAACAAATCTTGAAATTCTCTTTCTAAATTTGATGGTACAAAATTCTGCTGCCTGAGTCCTGAAAAAAAAAATCGATTGATAATCACAATAAAAATACAATTGAAAAATCCAGTGGAGCAATTAAAAAAAAAGATTACTGGTCATTTGTCTTGACCGGTCCTGCTTTGTCAGCATTTCTTTTTTTTTGGCCTTGTGGGGCGTCACAGAGGTGACCACGCGTTCCCTCACTCTGTCACTTTCGGTAATGAAGCCGACTCATGCTGATGAATGGCCGCAGCCCAATATATAAATACCAGGGCGGGGAAAAAGCACGCCGCAGATTGTCATTTTCATGGACTCTGTCACATACAAGTGACTTCAATGTCACTATAAATACTCATTTTTTTGCTCTGTGCAGGTCCATGCTGAACCCCAAAGAGTTGTTTTTATTTTTACGTTGATGGAAACGAGTCGGCAAATTGACAGTTGTTTACAAATGGGCAATGAGCCGCATGCTGCTTCACCATCATTGGTGCTGTCAATCTGCTACCGCTGTAAACAGTATCTTCCAAACATACAACTGCTCGTCATTACTTGCAACAGTGAGGACAAAAATTATCGCCATCTTCCCATTTTTTGTCAATTCCACTCTTTTTTTTGACATGCATCTCCTTCCACATAATTATTCCGATTCATTCAGATTTCAGTATTTTCCAAAAATACATGCTATGAGGGCAAGTGTTTTTCTCATTCCAAATATTCCGTTTTCCCCACCCCCAAAATGTAACATTTTTCACTGCAAAAATGTCAATTTTGGGGGGAAAAAGCCAAGTTTCTCCAAAAGGTTGGTGATCATTCATTCCAATGCGACATTCAACATGACACATTTGCATCATTCTCACTTGCAATTTAAAACACCAGCTCATTTAATTCACCTTGGGAACAATTTTCAACTTGCCAAAAACCAAAAACTCAACATTCTCAGCATTACAAAAAACACCCCCAAAAAACGCAGAAATAAATTCCCTATTCACTCCCATTGACACTTTCAACAAAAGACATTCGTATGATCTCCATTTGAAATCCAAATTGCTCAGCTCATTCCATCAATTCACATGCCAAAAATTCAGTTTTATCAAAAATTCAGGATTTTCCCCAAATAAAGTGCCCACAAAAAACAAATCACGATTCATTCTTAATGGCACATTCAACAAAACAGATTGTCGTTCCCACAAATTCTAAATGCTCAGCTCCTTCGATTTACCAAAATTACTACAGGTAATTGTCTTCACTTTTAGAAACTGCGAGAAACTTTCTTTGTTACTAATCCTGTTTGAAAATAAGTAAACATTTGAACCAACAGTTTTTACAGGCCTCTGATTTCAAAACGAACTCTTCATCACTTCGTTGTCGATGAAATATGAAGCGATCATTCATTTACCACAAGTTTGATGTGGCCCACGACAAAAATGAGTTTGACACCCCTGAACTACACGGATAATATTTATTTAAACAAGCAATCAACATCCAACCGAGTCCAATGTTCTGCTGACTCCCGCAATTAAAAGTGGAAAATTAATGAATAAACCGGCGGCTGGAGTTGGACGTGAATATGCATAATGAAGTCAACACGCCGCTGGGAGGGGGGGGGCAGAAGGGGGAGGAATTAGCCAGCCAGTGGAGCATATGAGACGAGGTCTGTTATATCTATGTTTGATATTCAGACGAGCGCTGCTGCTCCTGCTTTGGGGTCCGGTGACGATTGAGACAGAGAAATGAGAATGAAAATCGCACAGTCGTGCAAATACAAAATGGAATCGACTCCAGCCATGGGGGAGGGAAAAAAAGACAATAATTAAAAGAAGAATTACTTTTCCACACTGGTGATTCAATTGTAAAATGATTGAGTATAGACAAGCCAACACTAAGAATGATCCTAATTGTTGCAGAGGTTTGCTTTTCCATAACTTTCACGATCTTTATTGGAGGAAAAAAACAGGATGGAAACTCTGCTGAGATTTGGACATCTACCTCAAACCCTGAAGAAAAGTCTCTAACTGGTCCAATATGCTGCTGCTCGAGTACTTACTAAAAACCAGGGGACGTAGAATGATTTACAATCCTTTTTCGAGAACAAGCATGACGTTTTTCACAACTACTGTGTAGTGTTATTTGCATATTTCTCACACACAAAGATGTCAGGGAAAGAGAGAGAGAGAGAGAGCGAGTGTCGTGCTTCATTTAAGTTTAGTCGGTCTTGTGCATGCATGCCTGAACACCTGATTACGTCAGTCCTACAATTATCCCTTCAACACACACACACACACACACACACACACACACACACACACACACACACACACACACGCGCACGCTGGTGGTCACGTGCATAAACGCTCGGAGAGGCAGCTCGCACTCAGGAGCATCAGTAGTACACGGAGCCAAGCAGTGGGAAGGACGCATCGCGCAGCTTGCGTCCTCTATCGGAGAGAAGTGCCGCTCAGCGGGAGGGAAAAGACGGCTCATCCCGGATCGGGAGAAGTATGCGCGGGTCGTCCCTTCGGCTCAGGAACCGACGCCCGCCCTCGTCATGCATTCAGCCGGGGACAACTAAGTCACCAGCATGAGTCACCGCGGGGGTGATTCAGTGGCTCGGTGGGGCAAAGTCCACTAAGATCGCCCACCGGGGTGTCGCCCGTCTGGAAATAACTTACTAGGAGAGGCTGGATCCCCAAAAGTTGGATCCCGAGAGCCTGGCCGGGATGACCAGGGGCGGCGTACCCGCTCCGTGACGCTCCGGGCTCAGGCCCCCGTCATGCGTGTCCCCCGCCAGCCCGGCGCCCACTCCCTGCGGCTCCTATCCCTCTTGGTCTACGTGATGGGGGCGGCCCCCTCGCCGGCTCTGACGGCCGGCTGCCCCGACAGGTGCGTGTTGGGTTGCGATAAAATCTTCCGGGAAATTTCTGGGAAGTTTTTGGTCAATTTCCATGAGAAGTTAAGTTTGGATTTTCGGAAACAATAAATATAAAAAATGTAAAAAAATACAATAAATAAATACATTATGACGGACTGTGTGGATTCTGGGAAAAAAAAACGTCCTTGGCATTGAATGACTTAATGTCTCCATTTTTTTTTCTCACTTCATTCCACTGGTGGCATACTCAAAGCTTACTCAAACTAAAAACATTTTGGCTCCATAAAATTATGCTTCGCAACACAAAGCAAAAAAATAAATCAAAGGACTCAAGCTTCATAATTAGGGCTGAACAATTCGTCACAATCAAATCAACATTGCGACGTAACAATACATTTTACCACTGCAAAGGCAGCAAAACCCCCTCCCCAAAAACAACCACAGCTTCATTTTGGTCGGCAAGTTTTGGTAAATTCCCACTCATTCCAATGGCACGTTTCCAACTTTTTTCCCAACAAAATTCCTGGACTGCTTCAACTCTAGGTGCGTGTGCGATGACCAGCTGGTGGTCCAGTGCGCCGGGCGGGAGCTGACCCAATTCCCCGCCGATCTCCCCCTGGCCACCCGGCAGCTCATCATCTCCAACAACCGCATTGGGGACCTGCCGGCATTGCAGCTCAACTACCTGTCTGACCTGGTCTACCTGGACTGCAGCAACAACTCCCTCGCGGAGATCTCAGAGTCCACCTTCGGGAACCTGCACAAGTTGGCCTACCTGGACCTGTCCTTCAACGCACTGCTGCAGATCGATGAGCGGACTTTTGGGCCTCTGGGATCACTGGTCATGCTGCGTCTGACGGACAACCCGGGTCTCAGGGAGATCCACGCCGACGCCTTCACTGAGAACGCAGCACTGCAGGTCCTGGACGTGAGTCGGAACAACCTGAGCGCCTTCAACGTTAGCGGTCTGATCGGATTGCCGGCCCTCAGGTCGGTGGGACTCAGCGGGAACCCGTGGAGGTGCGACTGCGACACAGAGGACCTCTGCCTTTGGGTCCAGATCGAGAACTTCAAGTTCCAAGGTGAGGATGGATGTAGGAAATGTTCAAGTCTTAAAAGATTTACAGTGCGTCCATTTTCGATATTGTGTTACAGCCTTATTCTCAATGAACTCAAGATTTTTGTTTCCCTAAAATTCTACACACATAATGACGACCTGAAATACTGTAGGAAGATGTAACAGAACTGAACTTTCCAGGTCCTGTCAGTTGGCCATCGCTCCAACACTTAAAACATCTCAAGTGTAGCAGTAGAGGAGACATTTATTGCTGTGTCTGATGTTTGAGCTCACACGGCTGTTAATGCTCGCCGCTTTGAGATCATTAGATGCTGCCAGTTACGGTTGCTATCAATGCCAAGGGGGTGGGCCTTGATTTTTGATTGCCAGTGCGCAAGGGGATAGACAGAATTCATGGAAGATGGATTAAAGTGTGCATTGGGACTACTGGTGCTTCTTGCCGGATTGAGTTACTTCAATGCATTTGAATTGATTGAATTGCAAAGGGGTCTGGCCTGTGAGTCTTGAGTGTTACGTCCAGGGGCAGGGCGGCCATCGGGAATTTCAGGAAAATGTGGACATTTTCCCCCGATGCCCGGTGTGTTTCCAGGCATCATCATTTTTTAGTCTTGGGGGAAAAAGTGTGCTGTCTCTCCACATACATTTTTTTCGTAACCTTTCGACTTCCAACCTCTAAAATACGCAGTGAGCCAATAAAAAGCATGCAGCAGGACGCAAATGGCCCCCAGGTCTCTATTTCGGCCTGGACATAACTCATCAAAGTGGGCCTTAAAAGGATCAGTATCATGTCCTAAGTGCCAAGTTGGCAAATTCACAGGAAGTTACCTGACACGCAGTACAGCACGCAGAAAAATGCCTTTAAAATAGCCAGCGTGTAAGGCAGGTGCGTCCAAACTCGGTCCTCAAGGTCATCCATCTCTCCCTGCTCAAACACACCTGATTCCATGGATCAGCTCATCAGCAAGCTCTGAAGAAGCAAGACCGCATTCCTGATCATTTTAATCAAGGCGTGTTGCATCAGGGATGGAAAAGAGGCGGCACATTGGCCCTTGAGGACCCAGTTTGGGCACCTCTGGTGTAAGAGGCTATTACTGCGAAAAGTATTCCAAAGACACTCCAATGTCTCCATATTACGCGTTGTCACGTCAGCTCATTAAGATGATGTGATTGCGGCTGCAGTTTAATCTCAGATAACGGCAAATGTATCGCGCCTTTAGCGCAACGTGTGTACGACATGAAGACAGCGTGAGAAGGCGAGCCCATGGGGCATTGTTGATGGGGGGGAAAATCAATGTTAATGCTGCTTATGTGTGTGAAGCATGTCAGTGGTTAAGGCAGGGGTTTGGCTCTAGAGACCCCCTTCACAAGGGAGAAAGATTTTCCAAGGACCCATATAGAGATACTGTATATAATCCCAACGCAAATTAAACCCCATGCACAGTAATCCCTCACTATTCATGGGGGATAGGGACAGAGCCTTGCTGCAGATAATGGTATTGACCCCCCAAAAAAAAACGTTTATAATTGTCCATACAGACTGGGAGATGGCGCCAAAGCACGACTTTTCAATAAAACCGGTAAAAAAGAAGCTCCGCCCCTTACTTCAACATAGTTACTTGTAAGGCTGCCAACAGGTGGAAATTTTCTAGTTCGGAATTTCTTGTTTATTCTGCCAAATCCTGATAATGCTCACGAAAAATTTCCATTCGGCATGAGGTTGCTACAAGATGGTGCCAAAGCACTACTTTTTGCTCAGACTTTGGCGCCATCTGGTGGCATTATAGAAAAGAAACGTGAGGGAAAGGAAACGGCGACTAGCCCCAATAAAATCATACTTTATAGAAGTTTAGAGATGGTTTTTGGGGGGGAGAGGGGGGGGGGGTAAAAAATCAAAAGTCTGAAATTGTGATTTTTAAGCTTGAAGTTTAACAGGGGAATAGTTGTCAAGTCACAACTGATTTTCAAAAAATACAACTTAACTATAACTTTGTTCTGGTGATATTAAAAAACATTTTCATGGAAAAACATGTTGATTAAAAAAGATCAATCAATCGATAATAAGTTCTTAAAAACAATTAGACTATTAATGAATTGATGGCCGATTTTCTGTATGTGATGATACATGACAAAGATATCAGAGATTTGAATTGGCTCAATGTGATGTAATGTGTGTTTTATTGATTTTTATTTTTCATGATACGACATAATTCATGTAAAATTGTTTCACAGGCCCCCAAACTACAGCTGGGAGAGCCTAATTTCAGAACCGCTATTCACAACAGCTAAAGCGACAGTGTCCTTTTGTTCTCCTTTTCGATCCCTTCTTGCACACTTCACCTCCTCTCCTCATTCACGTGATTTAATGATGGTGCTGGTCAAATAATGTGCTTCCACTGATGAGAGTTGTCTTTAAAGATACTCCACTTAGTGTGTGCAATGTCAGATCTAGGGAATCACTTTTAGGGCCTGACTGGGGCAGGATTCAGAAGAGCAGTCGAGCGCTTTAAAACACACAGTGTACTTTTTAATTGGCTTTTAACAATCATTGGTTAGATTTATATAGCAACTTTGTACCCAAGGGCGCTTAACAAGAATTAATGGAGTAATTAAACGTTGAGTATGTTATGAGCGTATGATATACGCTGATCACCAGCCGGCTTGACAGCAAACAGCAGCGTGATAGAAGATTTCAGGAGAGGGCAGGCAAGGAGTGCAAGAAAGCAGCATGGTAAATTTCCATTGTAGGCTCATGTTGAAGCTAACTTTGGTAGCTAACATTGGTTTTCATTAGCTCTAATTTTACATTGGAAGCTAAAATCTGAATTAGCATTGGAAGCTTATATTGGATGTTAACATCAGAAGCAAACGTTGGTCTTAGCACTAATTTTAGCGGTTATATTAGAAGATAACAGCTAACATTGAAACTGACGTTGGAAGCTAATGTCGGCGCTAACATTGCAAGCTGTCGTTGGTCTTCCTTAGCTCCAACATAAGAAGTAACATTGGGAGATGATTTCTGGCGACTAATGTTGAAGCTATCATTGAATGCTAACATTAGAGCTGCTGTTGAAGCTTATGCTGGAAACTAATGTTATTTGGAAGCTGACTTTCGAACTCAATGCTGAACGCTAACATTGAAAGCAAACATTTGGACTATTAGCTTCAGCTTACACTGGAAACTAGCAGTAGTTACTATGTCGCAGTTTTTTGTGACCTTTCTCCCCTTTCCCCTTATAGGCACCCTGTAAAGTTACTAAAGTGTCCGCTATTTATGTGAATACTCATTGAAGGAAAAGGTTCCGTGGAGTGTCTGCATTCTATTTATTTCTCTGCGCCTACAGCGTTGCACTCTCTTGCTGTCTCGCTAATTGTCAGTGAACGGTCGAATGGCCCGATGCGCTGATTCGGACAAGCGCTTTGCATCAAGACGTGCACAAAGTATGTCACTATTTGAGAGATGTTATTTCCACTTCTGAGGGAAGAAGTGAAAGTGGACTTATCTGCAGTGAACTTGAGAGACGAGACGTGGTGGTGTGACAAAACAAAGCATGTGGGACAAAACAGGGTCGGGAAGAGGCCACCACTTAAATTCATTAAAGACAAATGCATCATTCAATACAGCCGCAGCATAAATTATTAATCACATTGGACGCATATCAAATTCAAGTGGCCTACTTGTGCAGCCTTGCCAAAATTCAACATATGGACAAGGGAGGGATTTTTTTTCCTCTTTTCAAAACGGCCGCAAATGTACCACCTGAAGGTTCCACTCACATATATCCATCCACCCATCCACAATCCGAGCCGCCTATCCTCATGAGGGTTGCGGGTGTCTTGGAGCCGATCCCAACTGTCTTTGGGCAGGAGGGGGGTACACCCTGAATTGGTTGCCAGTCAATTGCAGGGCACACATAGACAAACAACCATTTGCACTCACAATCACAACTAGGGACAGTTTAGAGCGGTCCATTAACCTACTATGCATATCTTACTATGCATATAATACTATGCATATAACCGGAGCACCCAGAAAAAACCCACATAGGCACGGCATTTTGAAAAGAAACTGACCCACAGCATAACGGTTGAAGAGGGGCATACATATCACTCCATTTCCCCAAGTAGTTAAGAGCCAAACGGGAGGATGGTTGAGTGAAATAGAGTGAAAAGGGGCTGAAGGGAGAATAAATGAAAAAAAAATGAAGCGATAAGAGCTTTTTGCGAGCCAACCTTCACTGTGGCTCTGCACTTATCCTCTGCCAGAGGAAGAGAAGCCGCTATGGAGAAGCTGAAAAAGGAGGACGACGGCGTTCTGACTAACGTTCAAGAACGAGAGCGAAGGCGTGAATGCGGAAAAGGTCAACTATTCTTAGGTGCCGTGATGATTGCGTTTAAGCTCCTTGATAGCATCAGCGCAGATTTCAAACCCTCCAGCTTTAGATAATCACTTGATTGTGATGGGGGCGGGGGGCATAAGTCAAACAAAACTTGAAGTTCACACCATTAGTTTTCTTACTTTTTGTTAGCAATACAGCGTTAACAGAGGTCTGTTGATTATCCCTTCCACATATTTATTTTACACTTGTCCTAAGTAGTGTCATATGAGAGAAGAGTACATACGGTAATGGCAGATTAGATTAAAAAAAAAACTTTGTACCAGTAATTTTAGAATTTTACTTATGGAGTTGAGTTAGTAGAGGTACTTCTACTTTTACCAGAGTCATTTTTGACACAAGTAATAAAGTATGCGACAAAGCGTGAGTGCCTTGCCACTTCTGAACATCATTGACATAAAGGGATCCTGCTTCTTTGTCACTTCATGTCTTTTTCTATTCGTTTTATCCTCACTTCCTATCAGTCAGTCTGTCAGGAAAAGCTGTCTCTGTCAGGGACATCCTTGGCATTTGCACTGCTTGTCAGCGCTCCTATCTGTCACACAGATAATCAATTTAACGTCGCTAACATTTAAAGCTAGCTTCAGGGCTAACATTGGACGCTAATCATCGAGGTAATTTGGAGCCAACATTGGAAGGTAATGTTGAAGCTAATGTTAAAGGTAATGTTGGAAGTAGGGCTGCAACTGATATATTTGAATAATAGATTAATCTGTCAGGGTTTTTTAATTAATTGATTGGATGAATAAAACCAACTTAAAAAAATTAACAATAACTCTTTTGTCAAAATAGTTGTCAGGTAATCATCTCTGGAATCTAATGTTAGTCTTACTTAGCGTTAATGTCAGAGGTAGGATTGGAAGCTAACTTCACAAGCTAACATACAAGCTAAAATTGGCAACTAAGGATGGAGGTAATATTGTAGGTGACAT